>PVJH01004515.1:49818-124431 GCA_004026705.1 Nesogale talazaci
AAAAAAAAAAGAGCCTGTAAATAGTTCAGGGTCTGTTTGTTGACCTTGGGGAGTGTTTTCTAGGCAAATCTGATGGGGTGCCATAACTTGGCCAAAAAAGTCTATTTTTGGTATTCCCTCAAAACTTCCCTGCTCTGTTCCCCTTGTTGGTCTGAGGTACCCTCTTTGTGTTTTGCCTCAGTGTAGTGGGGTCAGATCAGGCACAATTCCCACACTGTGTCTCTAGTGTTGTCCCTGTAGGTGTACGGGTCAGCAAGGGATGTTATGTGCATTTTCCTGTCTTTCGTGATGTCCTTTGGTTCCACTGTGCTGACTTTGCTGTCTTTATGTGGGAGGGATGGCGACACTGAAGGCTGTGGTCTTGGATCTTCACCAGTCAATGCTGGGCAAGCAAGATGAAGCCATCTCCACACTGAAGGCTGTGAGCCTTCTTCCAATCCTGATGTCTCGTTCTTTAGGTAGTCCAGTGTCTCTGAAAGTTTGCTCAGAATACAGATTGAATAACCATGGTGAAACCATATGACCTTGATGCACACCAGCCCCGTCTACATAGAGGTATATATAATGCCTAGCAGTGAAATATTGGGGGAAATGTAATAGTTGAACAATAATTTCTTTAATTGACCCCATGTGTATCAGAGTTAGCACTGTGTTCCAGAAGATTTTCAAAGGTTGGATTTTTTGTTGTTGTTGTTGCAAAACAGACCCTGTGGCTTTTATTCCAAGAGCACCTCTAGGCAATCTCAAACTTCCAACTCTTGGTTCACATCCAAACCTGCACTGCACCACAAGGGACTCTTGTCAAGCAGCAGGACATCAACTACATAAAATAACTTGAAAAGACTACTGTAAGTAGTCAGACTGGGGTATAGCAGATTATTTATGGATATTGAAAATATTACAGTGCTCAAGGAAAATTGCTATAATAACAAGGAGTGTTGTTGGTGCAGTGGTTAATCATTCAGTTGTTAACTGAAAGGTTACCAGCTGGAACCCACGAGCTGGAGCCTGCCCACTGCTTTTGGGGAGAGAGACATAGCTGACTTCTGTAAGGATGACCAAAGTCAACCAAGCATTTTCTCCTCAAGCTGCTTCCCTGCTGCCAGAGACTCTTCAGGATGGATGATACCTCCTGATCGGAGTTTGGGGCCATCAATCTTCACAGCAGCAGACTGCCTCTCTCCTTTCTTACAGAGTGGCTGGTGCCATTGGACTGCTGACCTCAGTCAGTCATTACACTCTTAAAAGTCTGAGCCACCAGGGCTTCCAGCAAATATACAGTCTTGGAAATTTACAGGGCTGTTCTGCTCTGTCCACCCAGGTCACTGTGAGTCACAATGGACTCAATAGCAATGAATTTGTTTGTTTATTTGTTTGTTTGTTTGTTTTACTCATAGAAGGCAGCGATGAATAAAAATAGTATATGCTTATATTTGGGGGCTTCAAACTGTTGTTGGAAAAATTCCATTATCTCTTTATTCACCTTTTTTCATGAGTTTTTTGAAGCGCCCTTATATAGTGGATGCATTGAAAAAACAATTAAAATGCATTTTAAAGCAATTATGGTAAGTGATAGATTGTAAGTAATTTTTGTTGTTACTATTTTGCTTGGGTTTGTCCACTTACCCGGTCAGTAAGGATGTGTTGACTGCTTTCTCTGTACTAAGAGCTGGGCTACCCGCTGAACAGATTTGATAGGCTAAAAAAGTATGGCCTTGAAAATAGTTTGGCACTTATTCAGTTGAAAAATCTGTTTCCCCTTCATGAAGAACTGACTCTTGAGACTAGGTTATAAAAGGCCAAGTCACCTCTACCTAGCTCTCTTGGCATGTTGACAATTAAAGGAGCCCTCTTGGTTCTGTGGATTAGACATCAAACTCAGTGGTTCAAACCTTCCAGCCACTTAGAGGGAGAAAGATGAGGCAGTCTGTTCCTGTTCAGATTTTCAGTCTTGGAAACTCTTTGGAGCAGTTCGCTCACCTATCCAGCATCACTGCTAGTTGGAATCAACTCAATGGCTAGGGATTTGGCTGGCTTGGTTAGAGGCCTTCTAGGGAAGTTCTCTTTTCTAATCTACCCAGTGAAAACACTGTGAAGTCACCTGGGAAGCCAGGTGCAAATGCTGCTATCGACAGTCTCAACTGAACCTATTTGTCAGCCAGTCCAGGACCCACACATGGAAGTTCAGAAGCTGTCTTAGAGATGGTTCCCCTGCCCCCAGTTCTTTCAGGTCTTCAGTGTTGCCAGTCGATGCCCAGTCCACATGGAGCAGAGGCTACTCATCCCACAGCACCCTCTCCTAACTCTTCAGCTGTAGAATCTATGAGCAAAATAAAATAATGGCTCTTGAATGTCACCAAGTTTGATGTCGTTTGTCACACAGCAAAAATAACTAGCACAGGCTGAGCCCTGGTGGCGTAGTGGTTGTGCGCGGGACTGCGGCCCACTGGGATGGAGGTTCAATTCCGGCTCCCAGGAGCAAAAGCTGGGCCTCCTACTCCCACCACCTGAGGGCAGTGATGCCTAAAAAATAAAAAAAATAAAAAAATAAATAGCACAGTATGTCAGGGTAAATAAGAGACAATGCAGACAGGTAAATGGACAAAAAATATAAATCAACATAATGCAAACTAGTTATAGGTGAGGAGCACTTCTCAAGGACATAAACAGAGGGATGAGTTTTTCTGCGTTACATTTGTCACTGACTATTTTACTATTTCTACCACCCATCTGTCAGTTTGTCATACTGTGGTGGCTTGTGTGCTGCTGTGATGGTAAGCAGGTGCCAGTGAAGCTTCTAGAATGAGTGGCCTATCAGTCAACCAAATGGATGAAAATAAAACACTGTCAAATAGGGTGTTAGGCAATGAAGTCCCCAGATTGACAGACACTCACAGTACACAGTGACCACACAATGGACTCAAGTATACCTACTCTCCTGAAGATGTCGCAGGGCCAGGCAATGGTTCATTTTGAGGTAAATGGGTGCACCATGAGTCAGGAGACAATTTGACTATAACTTATAGGTTGACTCTCAGCACTAGACAGTAGCCTCTTGTAGGCAGGGATGCTTGTGTTTGATGCATAGCACCCAGAACAATATCTGGCACAGAGTGGTCACTCATGAAATATATATGACCTCAGTCATGAATGAGTGCACAGACTAGGAAAGTCCTCTTTTTAAGGGCGGTCAGAGAAGACCTCTCTGAAGAGTCAACCTGAAGCCAAAATCCAGAGGTGAGAAGAGGAAGCCACATGAGGAGCTGGGGGAGATGCAGTTAGAAGTAAGAGATCTGCATTTGCTTGAACACAGATATGAGAAAGCTCCTATATAGGGGAGAGAGTAGTCAAATAGGACGCCTCCCTCAGAAGGAGGCCACAGGAGGAGATCCAAGTTTCCACACTACGAGGTCAAACAGACAACAGCAACTTGAGAGGTTAGATGAGCAAGTTGATAAGTTTTAAATCAAGGATGGTAGAACAATGTGGTGTATGAAGAAATGCACAATGAAGAATGTCCTCAATGAGCGTTCATATAGAAATTGTCAGGTGGTCCCTGATGGTGTATATTTTTATGGAAATCAAAAAAAGTGTCTCTGTGTTAGTCTAGGTAGACTAGAGAAACAAATTCATAGATAGACATATGTGTAGAAGAAAGAGTTTTATATCTCTGGGAGTGAGTGCATCCGGCCTTCAGTGAGAAATTTATCTCTGTGGTGCCTCCAAATGAGGTCATCAAGCTTTGACCTGATTGACAAGCTAACCTCTACCCCTTTAGTCTTAAGTCTCTACTTGACAAGAGATTACTTAACTACCACAAGTCCCCCACATGGGTTCAACATTGCTGTTTCTAACTTGTAACTCTTAGTTTTTTACTAAGAGGTCCCACATATTCATTTTGCTTTTTGTCCCTCAAATTATAAACCCAGTCCTTCTTGGAAAAGGGGAGAGCCCTCTAATAGCCAAATTTGACTTGAGGATAATCTGATTGCTTTGCTATATTAGTCTGGGTTGACAAGAGAAATAAATCCAGATGCATGTTCATCTGTGTACAAGAACTTTACATAAAGAGTTGTACGTTAAGAAAATATTCCAGTCCAATCCAGATCAAGTTTCATAAGAATGATATTAGCCCATCAGTACAAGTCCAGTCTGTAAATTCCTTTCCAGATTCATGCAACACATACAATGATGTAGAATACAGGAAAATCGCCGGCCAATGGAGGAAAGTCTTGTGGATCCAGTGGTGGTGGAAGCATTTCAGCACTCGCATGCGTCTCCTTGTGGCTCTTCCATCTCCAAGACTCTGGCTCCATCAGCATAACTCCATGTGCCTTGTCAACAGGAATGTCTCACAGGGAGAGGAGTATGTCTCCTCTCCAGGGAAGAAGACATGAGTTCCCAGAATTCTCAGGAGAAGGCCATGCCCACACAGAGGTCTCATTGGCTGTGACCTGATTGGCAGGCTAGATTCCACCCATTCACACATTGACAGATCATGCAACTGCCACACATGCAAATTCGCACTCCTAACCCCTTCCTTCAGTTCATCTTCTCTCAAGATCTGACGACTCTCCCAACTTTTCCTGATAGATCCCCCACTTTCTCACAAGTATTTGATCTCACATGCATAGTCTCTACTTCTTGAAGGACCCAGGCTTGCACAGGTGTTACCAAGAGGAATCAGACAAAACAGTCAGATGGAGTGTTGGGCTGCTTCATGCACATCTGGTCATCAAAGAAGGAATCAACTGGGATGGCAGTGAGGCAGAACTCACCTCTGGCACAAGATAGGAACTGTATGGCTAAAGGTTGCACCAGTGGGAAAAGTGTCTTGATGAGGCAAACTGCTGCTTCAGAAACAATGAGACTGGCATTTGAAAAAGATGGTTGGGGGTGGGGGGGAGGTGGGTGAAGAGGAGCGGCAAAGTCTACCAAGAGAGCAGAGTGGTTTGGGTAATTTACACTGATGCCCTGCAGAAGCTTCATGAGAGACTGAGAGCTATTGACCAGCAGTTCAGGGAAAAAGACTCATAGCAGGTGAATGGAAGGGCAAGGGCCGGCCAGCATCAGGCTGAGGACCTCATTGTGAGAACAGCTCCAGAGATATTCAAAGGCTCCTTGATGCAAGTCTGTTCTGCGAAGATTAAAGCCCTGGTGAGGAACCATGGGTTCCCCCCAAAATAGGATAGAGACATCTGGATGGGTGTAGGCGAGCTCATGAAATAAAATCCAAGAAGAAGAAGAAGCAGCATGCAAGAAAGAAAGAAATGAGACAATTTTCCATGAGTCCTTGGAGGCAGATGTGCCTAAAGCCAATATATGGATGGTCTTGTCAGGCTGGAGAGCCAGCATTATTCCCTTTTGCTTACTATGGTCTTGCTGGTGTTGCTGTGGCCAAGCACACCTTTCCCCTGTGTGCCTCATCACACGAGAAGCATCTTTAGTCCAAGCAGTCCAGTGACAGGCCAATCCTGGTTTTTCCCTCATGTTTTCCCATGAACTCACATAGAATATGATTTCAGAAGCGGGTCTTGCTTCAATCAAGAAAACCTTCCTGGAGTCTGGAATCCATTTGATTCCTGCGCATACGCAGCGCCCTCCATGGAGGCTTCCTGTTGGCAGGCAATTTGTTTTACACAGGATGGCTCCAAATGACTTTTTAAGCCCTGCCTTGTACGATCTGGCTCTGGAACGAAACTGTTCAATTCCTGGCAGGGGGGAGGGGGGACTGCTGCCTGGCTGTCTGTGCTACAAATTTCTCCTTAGTCCTCAGAAGTTGCAGAACATTTTCCTGATAACATTTAACCACCCATTGGGAAAAGGCAGAGAAGACACAGGGTGGGGAGCATGGATAAAGTGGTTTCCTTTCCACCGGTAGTGGAGGGTGCAGAAGGGTTTGTTGTGACTTAACTGCAGTAACAAAAACTTTGAGAATATTTTAGCCTCATTTCTATACTTCCCCAAAAGAAGGACGGGTTTGTGCAGTCATACTCAGAAAGGCTGCCTTGCAGGGTTGTAATCTACGAATGTACTGGCCCATGGTTTTCTGCTGTGTGTTGCTGTTAGTTAGTTGACTTCTATTCATAGCCACCATTTGTCCAACAGAATGAAACTGCCAGATCTTACCCAGCCATCTTCATAAGCATTCTTTTTGAACCCACTCTTGAAGTTACTGTGTCAAGCCATCTTCTGTAGGGTCATCCTCTTTTTCTCTGCCAAACATGGTGTGCTTTTCCAGGGACTAGTCTCTCCTGGTTACACGTCCAAAGTATTTGAGACAAAGTCTTGTCATCCTTGCTTCTAAGGAGCTTTCTGGTCTTCAAAATAGATGTGTCCATCCTTCCTGCAATATGTTCATCTGGGTTGACTTGAGAAACAAATTCATAGACATTCATAGACAAAGAGCTTTACATACAAGATCAATTGATTATTGATAAGACATTCCAGCACAGTCCAGATCAAGTCCATAAGTTTGATATTAGCCCATACATCCAATACTAATCTATACCTTCTTCTTCAGATTCACCCAACACATGCAGTGATGGATGCAGGAAGATCACAGGTCAGTGGGTGCAAAGTCCTGTGGATCCAATAGCAGTAGAAACATCTCAGCGCTGGCAAGGGTCTTCACTTGGCTCTTCCAGCTCCAGGCTTTGGTTGCATCAGTGTAGCTCCATGAGACTCATCATCAGTGATGTCTTGCATGGAGTGAGTGTCCCCTCCAGTGAGAGATTTATCTCCTTACCACCTCCAAATGAGGTCATTCTGCTGCCAGTTGATTGACAGGATAAACTCCACCCCTTTGCCCTTCAGTCTCAAATTGACAACAGATTATGTAACAACCACAGGCAGTTCCTGGTATAACTAATATTCTTCACCAACACCATACCTCAAATACATCCTTTTTTCCCCTAGACTTCCTTAAGGTTGTCCTACTTTTGAATGCTTTTGAGGCATATGACATAGAGAGTAGGTTAGTTATAACAAGTATTGATTGAGGGGCTGAGCCCCGGTGGCGTTGTGGTAGTGCTCAAGACTGCGGCCCATTGGGACGGAGGTTCAGCAGTGGGGCTGGGCCTCCTACTCCCACCACCGGAGAGCAGCGATGCCCCCCCAAAAAAAGAAACAAAAACAAAAATAGAAGTATTGATTGAATTTACTACAGCACTTTGCCTTGAGTGGATTTTTACTCATGAAACTCATGTGTGCAGAATACAACACCCCTCCTTAGGAAGGCTCTGACCTTCAGACATCAAATACCAGGCATCGGTCTTCCAATGCACCCCTGGGTGGATTGAAACCCCCAGTTTTTGGGTTACTAATCAAATGTACAATCAAGAATTTAAGCCAAGCCCACTGCCAGCAAATCAATCCCAACTCCTGGCAACCATTGTGTTACTGAGTAGAACTGCTCTTCTGGGGTTTCTTGGCTATAATCTTCATGCAAGCAATTCAGCAGGCCTTTCTTGGGTGGCACCAGTTCATGGGTTTGAACCAGCAGCATGCATTAAATATGTTCTCCCAAAATATGAGTCAACCTGGCTGGACCATGTTTCTCAGTGATTTAGTAATGAAAGTCCCTGGCAATGGCCTGTATAAGAAAGCAGAAGCGGGCTGAGCCCCGGTGGCATAGTGGTTGTGCACGGGACTGCGGCCCACTGGGATGGAGGTTCAATTCCAGTTCCACCGGAGCAAAGGCTGGGCCTTCTACTCCTATCACCAGAGGGCAGTGATGCCTAAAAAAAAAAAGAAAGAAAGAAAGAAAGCAGAAACTCTAAGAACCAATGGAAGACTTGTCATGATCTTCTCTCACACCTACCACTGATGTTTCTTCCACACAGATGCTGCCCTGTCAGTTGAGTCTCGGATTTGTGATGCAGAGAGCCAAAGTAGATCCACAATGGAGATATGAGCAAAGATAAATATTTTATGTTGCTAAAAATATCCCATCAGATTGAGTCCGATTCATGGAGACTACATGTGTGTCAGACTAGAACTGTGTTGTATCGGGTATTTAAAAGTTGATTTTTTTTCAGAACTAGATCTTTGAGTCTTTCTTTCAAGGCACTTGTGATGGGGTGGAACCACCAACCTTTCAGTTAGCAACACTAAATGTCAACTGCTCCACACATGGACTCTACTCATGGTCTCCTCTGAGATTATTTGGGGGCTAATTTTCACAGCACCATGTTATAGCCCACCCTGAATCCTACACATATCTATATTGTGTTCATCATTGTATTGAATATATAATTCAATACACCTTTGCTTTCAAACACCTTTGCTGAATAGACATTTCTCTCACATAAGGACATTCCCTGTGCTAGATAGGATTTCAGACTTTCTTTCAGGAGGACAATTTCCCTTACCCAGCATGTCAGTTGTAAAATTGATTCCAGCAGAGCTGATCTGGTAGATTGGGTGAGGGACAGAAACTTGGCAGTTCCACTTCCCCACAGACCCTACTCTACCCAGTGCCAGACATGTGGACAGCACTCCATGAATTCTTGTCCAATAAATAACAGATTAATTTCTGTAGAATGTCTTGAAAAAATCCCTGGGGGAACCCTGGAGTTCCAGATAACTGAATTTAAAATTCCTTGTAGTAGCAGGATGATACGTAACGGAGGTTTGTGGTGCCATTAACAACTTCATGCTAATGAAATTAGAGGAAAAGAGCAAAAATAGTGAAAAGTCAGTTCTGATTTCCGACATCTGTCTAGTCATAATTCTATCAGGGATATTAATGACTGTACTACATAGTTTTATTAAACACTTCCAGGGAGGTCCTTTTTTTCTATATAACAACAGTCATAGAAAAGAGTAACAAGTCCAATGTTCTAATAATTTCCACATTGTCCTGCTCATAGTCTAAAGATTTTAAAATAATGGTAATCCATAGAGAACTGGGAAAAATTATACTGTAACAAAAAATAATGCTCACCTTCTGAAATGTCTCTGACTCTCCTTTTCTATCTTCTTATAAATCCAACCTATTCATCATAATAAGACCAATGCTCAGAGTATTCCATAACAGTCCTTTCTTAACAAGAAGGCCGCTTGAAAACAATCATGAGAAGAGAGTCTTTTGTCAAGATGGTTGTGATAAGTAGGTTTATTGTGCCAACATGGCCAATAGGAACATGTGGGATTTATCTGGTTACACTTTGATTGGAGGGCAAAGAGATCAATGACTCTGAAAGGCCCACCTCCCTCTCGCGTGCTCTCTGGTGATCTGAGCATGCTGGAGTGTGGTATGTCGCTACTGGAGCTAGTTCTCTGCCTCAACCTGTGAGCTACAATATCTGTGGGCCAGGCAAACCTGTGGATCGTGTCACTAGAGTTTGAGGCTCCTTCAAGACCTGCTTCACCACACTGCTGGTCCACACAGCATTCAAGCTTGAGGCTGGTGAATTCTGTTTGCATTCCATATCCCATCCTGGCTTGCTTCACTAAGCTCTTGAGCTACTGACTGTTGGTCATCCACTCTGTTTCTTGCTGCCTGTGGCAGACTCTGCTTGCCTTTTCCCAGGGAGGGCTTTCCTGTCTGCTTCCTTGACCTTGGAGCCGGCAGCTCTCTTGAGGTGAAGGACTTCCAGTATAGTAACTGTTGCATGGAAGTGAGCTGAACTGAACCCTCTGTACTGCTGTGTGGACTAGTTAGCTGTTATATTCCTTCTTACTGTATAAACCTATCCACTTATATGTATAAAATATCATAAGTATCCTGGTTTTGTTTCTCTCAAGAACCCCACCTAACACAGTGGTTGACTAAGATAACATATAAGATAACATGGAAAACGTTCCTCAATAAACTGAGATAGTTTTTTTTAAATAGATAGTTGAGTTCAAAAGAAAAAAAGGTCACACAGAAAGATAATTGAAAGCAGGCAGACATTAGCCCCAATAACCAAAGGACTTGGGTTTTGACGCCTTGTGGATGATGAAAAGGGTGAACTAAAATCTCTGCATGGAACTGGATTGTCAAGTAGCAGCAACTGGAACAAAAAGATGAAACGGAAAAAAGACATTCATTATAACAGTGAGTAACCAAGGAAGCTTTTGCTATTTAAGCTCTGAAGAAAAATTAAGAAGAAATAAAGATCTGAGAAATTCTACACAAATGCCTCATACATTTTGAAAGTTTAATTTATTGTAAGTTTAGTGTCCTGGAAATGTTAAAATTATAAATTAGCATAAATATTGGTCCTGGGCAAGTAAAATCCCCAAGGCAGAGTGAAATTCAAGATACTTTGTCAGATTCTGCAGAAAAAAACACAGCAGGCTCTCTCAGGAACACAAGCCTTTTAAAAGACAAGTGCAAGTGCGTGTACGTGTGTGTGATTTACAGATATCAAAAGGCGGGGGAAAAAACAGAAGAATTTTAGACCTTAAGACTTAAACTTGGGCTGAGCCCCGGTGGCGTAAGTGGTTGAGTGTGGAACCACAGGCCACAGGCTTGGTGGTTCAAATCCAGCGGCAGCTCTCAGGAGCAGCACTGGGTAGCGCCCACAACCACCAGAGGCAGAGATGCCCACAAAAGAAGAGACTTAAACTTTTTAAAATCAATAATATGGAAAAGAATACATATTACCAAAAGTGAAACCAAACCAAACTATTTCCATCATGTTAATTCTGGACCATGGAGGATAGAGTAAAATGACTGGGGATTCCAAGGATAAAATCTTTGTGAAATCAGACAGCTACATAATGAACAAAGGACTATAAAAGAGGATAAATAGCTTTGAACATAAATTGAGTAGAAATTATAGAAATGAAAAATATGTAGTAGTGAATTTAAATTTCAATGGTCAGAAAAAACAGCAGATTAGACACAGAGAAAGAGAGAATTTGCAAAATGAAAGACAGATTGTATAGAATTTCTCAGAATGCAATACCTAGAAATACATGGAAAAAAAGATTATGTGACTTGGAGGATGCATTCAGAATTAGTTAATGTTGGACTTTATTAGAATGTCATGGGAAAATAGAAAGACAAATGGAGAAAGGAAATGTTGATGAAATTTCATAGAATTGATGAAAGTCATGAATTATATTATTCAGGATGAACAGTAAGTATGGTGTGCTAGTCCAGGTAGACTAGAGAAACAAATTCAAAAACACACATAAGTATATAAGGAAGAAATTATATACAAGAAGATTGGAACACTGAGAAAACACATCCCAACCCAGTCCAGTCCAAGCGCACAAGTCTGATATTAGCCCATATGTCCAATTGCAATCTATAAAGTCCTCTCCAGACTCGTGAAGCACACGCAATGACTCCAGGACAATCACAGGCCAGTGGGTGTAGAGTCTTGTGTATCCAGTGGTGGTAGAGGCATCTCAGTGCTGGCAGGAGTCTCCCTATGGCTCCTCCAGTTTCCAAGACTCAGGGTCTATCAGCATGCTGCCATGTGTCTTGTCAGCTGCCATGTGTCCCAGGGAGTGAGCCTTGTGTCTTGTCAGCAGAGCATCTTCAAGGGACTGAGGAATGAGTCTCTCACCTCCAAGGGGAAATACAGCCAGATTTCCCAGAATTCTCAGGAGAAAGTCATGCCCAAAGAGAGACCTCGTTGGCTATCTCCAGATTGACAGGCTAGACATAACTCCTCCACTCTGAATCCTCAAATTGACACCAGATTGGGTGGCTGCCACAGTTTATTAACAACTTGTGGTATACAGATGAAACCATCTTGCTTCCTGAAAATGAAAATAGATCGAAGCACTTGCTGATGAAGATAAAGGATTGTAACCAGTCTTCAGTATGAATTACAACACCATGTAAGGAAAACTAAAATCCTCACAGCTGTATCAATAGGTAACACAATGATAAATGAAGAAAACCTTCAAGTTATCAAGGATTTTGCCTTACTTGAATCAGCAATCAATGCTCATGGAAGCAGCAGTCTAGAGATTGAAAGACGCATTGCAGTAGGTAAACGTGCTGCAGAAAACCTCTTTGGAGCATTAAATAGCAAAGATGCTACTTTGAGAATTAAAGTACAACTCACCCAAGCCATGGTACTCTCTGTTGCCTCGTATGCGTGTGACAGTTGCACATTGACTAAGAAAGAGCAAGGAAGAATCAATGCATTTGAATTGTGGTGCTGGAAGTGCATGTCGAAAGTACCATGGGCTGCTAAAAGGACAAACCAACCAGTCTTGAAAGAAGTAAGGCCAGAGTGCTTCTCTGAGGCAAGGATGGCAAGACTTCATCTTACGTACTTTGGAAATACTTTCAGAAGAGACCAACCAGTCCCTGGAGAAGGACACCATGCTTGCTTGTTCAAATGAAAGGGTGACGAAAAAGAGGAAGGTCCTCAATGAAATGGATTGACACTGTGGCTATAACAATGGGCTCAGGCATAGGAACAATTGTGAAGATGGTGCAGGACCACGCGTGTTTGTTCTGTGGTACATAGGGTTCCTGTTGATCAGGGCTGACCCAATCGCACCTGAGAACACGTGTGTTTCCTTTGACATATTTGATAGTATGTCTGTGCCTTATAATAAAACCCTTATAATTTTTCATTGATGATCTCCATAGTTCTGGGTTTATACTTATCTCACTGGTCTATCTTGAGTTTGTATTTGCACTTGGCTGAGCCCCGTTTCATAGGTTTAAAGATGAAAAAAAATTTTCCCTCACCATTTGTGGAAGAGACTATGTCTGTCCAATTTAATGAGTGATGGCCTTTGATGAATATCAATTGTATCTACATGGATGAAAATATTTCTGGATTCTCTGTTCTATTCCATTGGTCTCTATATCTCTCCAGGAGCCCTGTGTTATACACTAGGCTCCTAACTACAAGATTAGAAATTCAAAACTACCAACCACTCCACACGATAAAGATAAGACTTTCTACTCCCTACAAAGTATTATACTCTTAGAAAACTACGGTCGGTCTCGCCCTGTCCCATGGGGTCACTATAAATCTAAATCCACTCAGCAGCAGTTATTTTGGTATGAGATAGACCTATCATGATGCCCGTGTCATTGTGTTATAACTACTGTGGTGTGTAATCGGTTTGAAGGTTGGAATGTGAGAGGATTCCTACTTTGTTCTTCTTGAGATGCTCTTTCCTCAACCTGGGTCTTTCCCCTCATGTGTGGGTCGACTATGACAGCTACTATGCCAATCTACCTTCTTGAGAGTTTTCCTCTCTTTGTCTCACCTACTTTACCAAACATAATGTTCTTTTCCAGGGTCTAGCTTCTCCTATCAGCATGCACAAAGTACATGACAGAGTCTCCTCACCCTCCCTTTCCAGGGCTATTCAGGCTCTTCTTCCTCCCAGATAGATTGATTCGTTCATGATGCAGTCAATAGTACTTTTCAACCTTCTCAACCAGCACCATCCTTCAAATGCCACCATCATTCATCAGTTATTCTGCCGTCTTCCTTATCAATGTTCAACTCTCCTATGGATAGGAGATGATTGAAAATGGCATGGCTTGGGTGTGGCACAACTTAATGCTCAAAGAGGCATCTTTGCCCTTCAACAATTTGAAGAAGTCTTGGGCATCCGATTTATTCAATGCTGCTTGCATGACCATTGATGGTGGATCCACAAAAAATGAAAATTATTGACAGCTTCCATCTCTTCTGCACTCATCATGGTGCTGTTCATTGGTCTAGCGAGGATTTTGGTTTCCTTTACATTGAACTATAACCCGTACTGAAGGCTGCTGCTGTCATTGATCTTCATCAGCAAATGCCTCTCATCCTCCTCTGTGTCCCTTTGATTAGAAATGCCACAGAGTTGCTAAAGGAACACAAAGGAAAAGAGAAAAATCTTGGAAGTAACCAGAGGAAAAATTACCTATACACACCCCAGCCACCAACAAGATAATTTCAATGATCAGAACTCCTACAGCAAATGGAACGTGATCTGCAGAATTGTGAGGGAGTATTCTAATTCTACATCCATCCAAACTCTCAATCAATCAGAAGCATCAGGAGACTGTCCTTCCTTCATGGATGCCAATGGGGTAAACAGACAACTTTGATGAATGACACCTAAGTATGAGGTACTTCATTCTCGGCTCTTTGTTAGCCTACCAGGTAGAAAATAGTAACAACAGATCTTGCTTAGTTAGTCAAGTATCGCTGTCTGATATTACTTAAAACATTGAATATTGAAGGATCACATAAAGTAGAAAAGAATGCAATGAAATTTGAAGTGCAGATGAATATGTACTGAGACAAGAAAAAGTCAAACCATTACAGGTTTTCTCAATGCAAGTGGTCATTTATAAATGTGTTCTCATTCTCTGCTGCTTATTAAACTATAAGAGTGTAGATGCATTAGGTTTATATCACCTGAACCTGATAGCTTCTCTCAGCCTCTTAGCCGTTGCCTAAAATACATGATGGTTCAAACAAAACTTTTCTGCCAGGAAATGGCAGCATGGGCTGCTAGCAGCCAGATAGGTAACTCAAACCTACCAGCCTCTACTCAGAAAAATGGCAATTGTCTGTTCCCATAAAGACTTAGTCTTAGAAATCCTGTAAAAGGTCAAGATAAATTGAATTGACTCAGTTGCAGTAAGTTTAGGTTTGGTTTGTGTAGCACCAGTCCCTGGACTACAAATGCTCATAATTAAAATGATTGAATCTGCCTCTGCTTGTAACAAATTTTCCATCACAGCTGCCTGCATTTGCTGCACGGACCACTTTTAAATCACTGATATGGCTGCATGAGCAGGTGCATTGTTGTGTTGGCAAAACTCCATCTGTCACACATCAGGCCTTTGTTGCCACATTCTGTTACACAATCTTTTGAGAACCTCTAAAGAGAAAGCTTGATTAGCAGTCTGACGTGGCGGAATAAACCTTAAGCGCACTATAAGTCGACATTTTCTTCCATTCGGGAACTTGATGGATGTCCAGAAAGAAGTTTGCCAACAATCAACATTTCGCCTTTTTTGAAACAAGAAAACCACTCCTACATTTGGAGCTTTTCCCATAGTGCCATCCCTGTAAGCTGTGCTCAACATCGCAACTGTTTATGTGGCATTTTTCCTAAGCAAGAAACAAAATTTCACAACCTCATGCTATTCTCTTAAATTGGCCATCACCAAAAGTGGGTTTCGAGTGAAACTGCTTTTACGAAAAAATTCACGATAACCAGATAGAACCTTCCCAGGCAATGGCACTTGATACTCACTTGGTGGGGAAAAAATGCATACTATGAAAACTCTGTCCAGTGGAGCTTTTTTCTGTTTTTTTTGGGGGGGAGGGGCACCCCTACATATATATTTTTAATCAATCAACAACTCACAAATCTCTGTTTCAAGTCATTGCTTACCGTTTTTTTCCCCCTGTGTTTCCTGTTTTCCTTCCCAGTCCTTCTCAACTTTGTTCTTGGGTAAATGCTGCCCTTTTGATCTCAAATGATTGGTTAGTCTAAAATATGCATACCTTCCTAGTACTATTGTTTCCCTTATAAATCTGTCTACTGTTCGACTGCAAATGGAGCCTTGGGAAAATTTAAGATCGTAGTCTTGAGTGTTTCTACTTTTACACATAAACTCAGGGCAGGTAAGAATCTTAGGTATAATGAAGGGTTAACATTTAAAGGGCACTTACTCCATGCAAAGGAGCCTGGTGGTGAGCGGGGCTTCAGTGTTAGGCTGTTAACCGAAAGATTGGCAGTTTGAATCCACCAGTCATTCTGTGGGGAAAAGACGAGACCACCTTTTGTGTAGATTGATACCTCAGAAACTCTATGGAGCAGTTCCATTCTGCCCTGTGGGTGTCACAAGGCATCAGAATGAATTCAGTGGCTGTTGAGTTTGGTTTGGGTTTGGTACTAAATAGCAAGGCCTTCTTCTAAGGTCTCTGCATAAAGTGATCACCTCACATCCCGACTTTACTCCTGTCACTAATAAAACCCAGCAGCCGAGGAAACATGCCCATCTACACACAGGACATTTGTTGGTGGTGGTCCACCAGCAAGACAAGAGTTGTTTCTTTCTCCACCATGCCATCCTGCATAGGGATCATCTGAAAAATGTTACGCTCTACAAAGGACATGGTCATGAACTAGCGAAAAGGAAGCTATGTGATGTCATACAAATAGCTACTTGGACATCTGGAATTAGATGGTCCTTCTGATCCCTGGACCAGTGTGCTTTCCATCACACATTGGAGAATGAAGATGATTCAACCGACATTTCAGGACTGTCTGTTCTTGTTTTGAAATGGAAGGACGAAGAATGGTGAGTGAGAAATAGAAGAGGGCATCACCTTGAGCTCTATATTTGATTAACTCGATGATTCCAGAAAAGTCTTTTCCTTCTTTTTGGGAAAAGATGCTTGAGCAAAACTCCCATAAATAGCTATGTTCTTCCAGTGCTGGAGGGCACCATAGAAGACAGGAAGTGCATGCACCATCAGTAACAGTCTGCACATTTAAATGTGAGGAAAACTCATTTGATCCTCCATCTGTCTCCCTGTTTCATTACTTAGTCATAAATTAGCACGTCTTACTAGCTACATTCAGCAAATGTGATCAATTCACTAACTTTAATGTCAAATAGAGATTTTTTTTTTAATTTCCAGGTCTTTAGCTTTTTAATTTATATTCCCATTTTAAAATAAACTAACTATTGATATCTACACAACTACAATGCTGGGAGCTTTTTCATTTGTTTTCTTATTAACATGATGTCTTTAATTGAATTGTTAGTGATATGTTTTTTTTGAAACATGGCTTTTTCTCCCCCAAAGGGCTACAAGAGAAAGTATTTTCAGCATAGTGTATAAACATATTCCCCAAATATTGACTACCTCCTTATCCCACATTTCAAATTTATGACAATTCAAAAAAGATCGACTGATCATTTGCCCACAGATGAGTCTTCAAGCACGGATTCTCCCTTGAAGAGGCTCTCCAGGTAGCTTTCTGCAAAAAGGGGTCTTGGCCAACAGCCCTCTTCCTCCAGAGGACAGACAGTAGGGGCAGTTACTTTCTAGTTACTATGGGGGTTGGAGGGGCGGCAAGGAAATGAGGGTGGACTGGAGACAGTCTTCTGAGGCCAAGTCAGATACCTGGAGCCTGTTCAGAGCTCCCAGCTACTATGTGGCTTGAGGCCAGCAACTCTAGAGCAAAGAAGATAAGAGATAGCAGAGAGAGTGTGTGGGGAAAATGTATATCAGTTTAATGACATCCCCAAAGGAACTTAACTGGCATTGATGGGGCTGGGTGGGGGTGGGATGCTCAGCAAGGCTTCCAGAACTTTCCCAGGAAGCTCTGAGTCTCCTGGCTCACCAGGTCCAGAGTAAAGAGCCCATCTGAAAACATAAAGAGCAAGAGGGAAGCTCTGAGCTATCACTGAAGAAAGGTAAAGTGGCTAAACCATGAACCCTCCAGTCACATAGCCAGCTTTAATCAGCATTGTCTCCTCCCCAGAGCTTCTTCTTCGCAGAAGGATAATCCGTGACTGGCGTAGTCATGGTGAGGAACACATCAGTAAATTTTTGTTGTTATTAGGTACCATTGAGTGGATCCCAACTCATAGTGACCCTATCTACAACCACAGGAAACGCTGCCCAGGGCTGTATTATCCTGACAATCATTGTTATATTCTAGCCCGTTGTTCTGGTCACTGAATCAATCCATGTTGTTGAGGATCTTTCTCTTTTCACTTCCCCTTTACTTTACCAAGCTTGATGTTCTTATCTAGGGATAGTTCTTTCCTGATAACATGTCCAAAGTAGATGAGACAAGCCTAACCGTCCTTACCTCTAAGGAATGTTCTGGTTGTACTTCTTCCAAGACAGATGTTTGCTCTTTCGGCCATCCATGGTACATTCATGGTTCTTTACCAGCATCATTCAAATGTGCAAATCTTCTTCAGTCTTCCTAATTCAATACCCAACTCTCACATCATATGAGGCGTTTAAAAACAGCATAACTCAGTACATCTTAGCTGTTGTTATTTCTATGATCATATTTTCTAACTAAAATTTTTTATTGGACAAATGGAGGATCTGAAAACAGAAAGAAAAAAAAAAAGCAACTCTCCATTTTCCCATAACCCTGACTTTTGCATACCCATCTGGTCTTTGGTGATTGGTGAGCAGATGTAACTCGGAAATATCTCATGAACAGAGTGAACTCGAGTCCTTAAAAATGCAGAGCTTATAACCTTGTTTACAAAATTTGTTTATGGCCCAACAATATGATTACCTTGTGGATTCTTAACACAAATAAAGTCAGACTCTTACCAACAGAAGATGAGCCAAACTTGTAAGTTTCTTTCAAGTTATACTGTCCTGAGGAAGACAATTTTCCAACTTCAACTTCACTGTTGGTGAATGCACCCCACATTGATTGAGACTCACCATGTGCCAAACTATCTATGTAGAACTAGTAGGAGTCTAAAGAGAGCAAGATGACTTTTGTAGAAGAGCTCAGAATATCAGGGATGAAAAAAGGTCTACACAGGTGGAAAGTGCTTAAGGAAATATAACAAAATAGTTCTGTATATGGATGTGCATCCAGTTGTAGACCGCCCTCCTGCTTTGCCTTAATCCTCATTAACAGAATCCCAGTTGTGCCTGAGAAAGTGTGATGTGTGTCAACTTGACTGGTTCATGATTCTCAGTGGCCTGGCCAGTATGATGTAGTTATTCCTTATCAAGAAATCTGATATAGGGCTGAGCTCCGGTGGCATAAGTGGTTGAGGGCAGAACTGCGGCCCACGGGCTTGGCAGTTCAAATCCAGCAGCGGCTCTCAGGAGCATCACTAGGTAGCTTCCACGACCACCAGAGGCAGTGATGCCCCACCTCTCTCCCCCCAAAAAAATCTGATATAATGTAATCATCTCTATTATACACTCTACTAGGAACAGTCAAACACATAAAAAGGAGTGCCCTTTAGGGTGTGACCTATTTCCAATGTATGCGGTAGTTTTGGCAAAGCCCTCGTGTTCTTTGCTAGATCTGGATCCTGCATCTGGATCATCACCATCTGATTTCCAGTTCTTTATAGTTGAGCCAGTGGTCTACTGTACTGCCTATCAGTTCTACAAGTCATTAGCCTCTGTAGCCTGCCATCTTACTTGCTGACCTTGGACTCATGTGCCTCCACAGCCTACCTTTGATCTGCCAAGTTTGGGTTCATTAGGCTCTTCAGTTTGAATCAGGAGAAGCCGCCAGCCTGACATCTGACCCACAGACTTAAAGTTTCCCAGACCCAACAATCCCATGAGCAATATCTCTCCTTCTCTCTCTCTCTCTCTCTCTCACACACACACACACACACACACACACACACACACACACGTGTGTGCACGTGCTTCACTGGCTTTCCTTCTCTAGTGAACACAACCTAAGTCAGAAGGTAGCACGTCCAACTTCACACAATGGATTGTTATTGTTTTTAGTTTCTATCAAGTTGGTTCTGACTCATGGTAACCTGATGTAAATAAAATGGACCTTTATCCGAACCTACACCATATTCCTCATCATTAGTATGCTCAAGCTCACTTTTTCAACTGTCGCGTCAATTCATCTCATTGGGAGCTTTCTTTTGTATTTTATTCTGTACCCTGTACTTTATCAGACATGTCATTTTCTATTGATCCATATTTCCTAATGACATACAAAATAAGCAAGTCAAAGTCTGCCCATCCTTCCTTCTATGGAGCATTTTTTCTAAGACTGAGTGGCCACCATGGTTTTCCTCATCTTCTTCACCAATACTACAGTTCAAATGCATTGGTCCTTCTTCTAGCTTCCTGTGTTATTGTCTGCTTTCACACGCACATAAGGCATTCAAAAGAACTATGCCTTGAGTCAGGTGCACTTTACTCATCAATGTGATATATTTGGTCTTTAAAACTTCCAAGAGGTCTTCTGTAGCACATTTGCAAAATGCTGTTTGATTTCTTAAATGCTGCTTCCATGATCATTAATTATCCAAGTAAAATAAAATCATGAATGGATTAGAAGTGTTTCAAGACAGTGATGAAAATTCTCTATTACTTGATTTTTCAGATCATCTTTGGTTACCAATGACCATGGGATCCAAATATAGCTATTAAATACAAAAATCTCCTAGGAGCTTCTAGGGGAGCTTCTACCTTTTAATAAAAGCCCTGGAGTTCCCTTCCCACCTTTTTCTGTTATGAATATGGATGCAATATTCGGAACTCTGAATTCATCTTGAGACCATTATACAAAAAGGACTTCAAAAATATCAGCCTTAAAATATTTGAAAGCTTTGTCTAATACCTACCTACTTCTAGATCTCTTGTTATATGAGAAGAAAAAATTTCTGTGTCTCTCTCTTTTTTATGCATGCAGCTGATATGAATTTTTTAAAATATACTTAACTACAAAAGTACCAAAATACATCTAAAAAAAGGAGAAGAGTTACTGGAAAGCCAAGAATTTGTTCAGTGCATGCTTTTCTAGTCATACCTCATAACACCCAGATGGTCCAATTTCAATTCCTCAGCTGGGTGCTGATTCATCGACCCACTAAGCCGGTGGGTTCTTGTATGTGGTCTGCAGGCAGGAACAAATGCAAGAGAGAGAGAGAAAGAGATGTTGGTGGGTGTGATGCTGCACTGAGCAAGCACTGGAAGAGAGGTGCTGAGTATTCTGACAGGTTTTTAGGCTCCAAACTCACCATCAGAAGGTTGAGAATGGGATTTGCCAAGTTCCTAGCTAAAGAGCCCAAAGTTTAGGATCTCTGGAATCAGGTAAGAAGACTTCCTAATAGTCCTAATAAAAACCTGGAGTCATCCAGTGGATTCCAACTTACACTGATGGATAGGACAAAGTAGTACTGCCCCAACGAGGCAGACTTCTTCCTGCAAAGCAGCTGGTGGGTTTGAACCCCTGATCTTTCAGTTAGCAGCCACTAAGGCTGGCAAAGAGCAAGAACTGGAAGCCAGAACCCTAGTGAAGAACTTGCCTGCTACTACAAAACAAATCCAGCCCTTTATAATAAATACCTTTTCTTGGTCCCTGCTTTTGTCTCAATGAGAATTCAGAGATTCACCTTCAAGAGCCCTGTAATACATCATAAGCTAACCAAGAAATGAACGTTCAGAGGTTGTTGCCCCAAGGAAACATCCTGTGCCCAGTTAGCTACTGATCACAATTGGTTGTAACTGAGTCTATTTTCCCAAGAGCTTTTTATCTGACAGATAATCTCAGACTAAAGTTTGAGGTGTACAAAAGCAACCATCCTTTAATCTGGGCTAAGAGTATTACTCTCTTTCCATTCTTTTCTTCTTTAATTTTGTTGATTTCCTAATCCAAGTGTCTGCTTACTAAACAGACACTACTAATATAATAGCAAAGCCTATCTTTCTCCCACCTTAAAGAATCACCATCCTTTAAATCAATCTTTCTGATATGGAACTCAGATGTCCTAAAGTTACTTAGCCAATCCATTGGGCTGCAAGAGTAAATTATTAGAATGTTTTATATTGATTTTTCTATCTTGTTCTTTCTTAATATCATGCTTCTAACTGTGATAAAATATATATAACCCCAAATTTTCCACTCTGACCCCTTTAAATTCAGTGATATTAATTGCATTCAGAGTGTTCTTTGGCAAGTCATCACCAGTATCCAGCTCCAAAGAGAAACTTCATACCATCATGTCATAACTTTTCATTCTATCCTTCTTCCAACCGCTCTCTGGAATGACCTTTTCTAGATATTGTATTAAAGTTGTTTAGATTTCACCTTGCTTGAATCTGCAATCAATGCTTATGGAAGAAGCAGTCGAGATCAAAGGACACATTGTCTTAAGTAACTCTGCTGAATCAGGCCTTTAAAGTGTTGAAGAGTCTAGCTCACATGCTTATGAAAATTGTACATTGAATTAGGAAGACAGAATATTTGTTGTGTTTTAATTATAGTGCTGGCAAAGAATCTGGAAAGTACCATGAACTGCCAAGAGAACGGACATCTGTCATAGCAGTACCACCTGAGCGCGCCTTAGAAGCAAGATGCTGAGACTGCTGCTCACACACTGTGGACTTGCTATCAGAAGAGACCAGTCCCTGGAGAAGGTCACCGTGCTTTTTATAGGACACGTCCTACTGCTTTGCTTTACTGGAGAATCCAGACTAGCATACCCATCTTTCTCCCCAGGCTCTGGCCTCCTACCCACACTGGGTTCCCCTCCCTCCACAGAGAAGCCTTTTCCATCTTCAAAAGTCTCCTCCCTCCTAGATTTACATTTTCTGGATTCTTATTACTACAATCGGTATACGATCACATACTGTATACTGTAGTCGGTAACTTTTCTTCCAGAAACCATCTACAGAAGGCTTTTTGCCGTTTCGTTTATAATGTTTATATACACATATAACATTTGACAATCCCCTTTATTATATGCAGAATTCAGTGACATCAATTACATCGAGTATGTCACGTAGCCACCACAGGTATCCAGTGTCAACTCGGGGCATAGCAGATACTCAGTCCTTTCAAAGCGATGACTTCTCCCTTTGGCCCTCTCTCCTATGCTGGGTGGAGGGGCTTAGTTGTCATCAAGTTGATTCCAACGTCTGGCAACCTCATGTGTGCTGAGCGCAATGGCTCTGCCGGGCCTTCCGAGCTGTCATCTTTCAGAATCACATTACCAGGCCTGTCCTCTGAAGTACTTCCAGCTTCAGCCTTTCCGGGAACAGACAACTTAGTAACCATTTCCATCACCCAAGGAATCCCTGAGGCCCGGTATCCAATGATAAATTTGAGTCTCTGTACCTTTGTCTTATCATCCTAGGGGGATCGCGTAGTATTCTGTGACTGAATGATCTCCCTCGACGTACTCTTTTCAAAGTTTGTGCCTATTGAGGTATCTGTTAGAATGTTATTTCTTTGTATGGCTGAGTGGCATTTCATGGTTCCTGTGTATGGGGTTTTATACGTCCATTCCTCTGGGGATGGACGTTTCGGTTACTGCTACCCATGAGGCTTGGCTTTTGACAACCATGAAGTCAGTGTCTACTGAGGAGCTTCCACAAAGCAAAGAGGAGTTATTGTCCAGCTGGTGGTTCTGAGAACCCAGAGGGTCTGATGCATGTAAGTATTCATTTACAACACAGCGTCCTCAGCCCGAACCCATCTAATGGCTGGTGGGGATTTGCCTGGGAACCTACTTGCCCAGGCCATTCTGTTGCGGGCTGTTTAAAGGGCAACCCGTCTAGGCAACTTGATCTACAGATGCTGATTTTTCTCTCTGTTCCAGGTGACTTGGTACCCAGTGCGTTAGGACAGACGTGTCTTTTCTCCCCTTGCCCACCCCACACCTGTGTTCTATTTTTCCAAATCATAGCTTTGACAAATGTTTGCATGCAGCGCCTTCAAGAGGATGCAGTTCACAGGGGCTGGTGTGGTGATGATGGACCCTTCGCACAGGTCTCAGAGATGGTTCCTTTCTCCAGGGCACAGACACAGCAGGGCCAAGCAAAGGGTCAAAGGGGTTTCTAAGCATGCACAGCCTTGTGTAGTGAACAACTTACCCACCCTGCCTTTGTGACGATCGTCATTGTACCTCTCTCGGATCTATGCTACCAGTGTACACTGACCATGAGGCAGGCCTGACCTGCCGGGGACCTGGCCAGGAAATGGTTGAAGCATTCCACCGAAAGCTGCTGTGATGTTTGTCTTCTTGATAACTCCACAGTGTCATTCGGTTCTGAACACAGCAGTGCCCTCAGGAGTGATTGAGGCATGTTGGGCAGATTGTTCCTCCACTAAGTGGCCCCAGGAGAGGGCTTCCCACCTTCTTAAACCCAGAACTAATATTTCGAGTGTCATTGTTCTTCTTCCTTACTAATCCATTAGCTGTCATTTTTGCTCTTGTCACTGTTCTTCCTCCTTATTAATCCATGAGCTGTCATTTTTGCTCTTGTCACTGTTCTTGTGTTTCCAGTTTGCTGTTTAAAGTCTGCCAGAGGGCAGGAGTGTGAGGTTTACGCTACATGTCCTTGTCTAATTGGAGCAAATGCGCCAGGCTGCCAGAGTTGTGGCTGATTGTTCCAGGAGACCGGGAGGCCTCTGGTCAAATTCCTCTCTAAAACAGCTGAAAAATTCACTGTCCCTCACACTCATCGAACCTTTGTGCCCTTTCCTCGCTTCTTCTGGAAAAAAATTAGATCCAAAGACAAATTCATACAGGTAGGTTTGGGCTTCAAGGAGGAGCTGCATGCTTTGGTTCAGAGATGAATGCAGATCATATGTGAAAATGTAACAACAAACCAAACGTGTGGAGAGAATGGCTTGAATATGGGAAACCAAAAGAAAACAAGGAAATATGCGACCATGAAGCGAATGCTTACTCTCAGAGAACAGAAGCTTAAAGAAAAAGCCAGATTAAAACCCAAAAAGAATGAAAAGGAAGATCCCAGCGCACTCAAAGAAAGGGAAGTCCACCAACACCTTTCCTGCTTGCTCTTCCAATATAACACATAGCTGGACCCACCTGACTGCATCCTGGTTATATCAACTTTATCAAAACCAAACTGGACCTAGTGCAATCAATGATGGATTGCCTGTGTGCCAGGAGTATCCCTTGTGTAAGTGCCTGTGCCATACCTGAAATGGAGAAATTAGGGCAAAATATCGAGTGGCCAAGGACCCAAGATTTGAACGGTTATCATGCACACACAAAGGAACCTACACAGACGACAGTTTAGTCCAGAAAGTAATGCAGCACAAGTGTTACATTGTGGTCACAGTTGACCAAGACCTAAAATGAAGAATCCAGAAGACCCCTGAGTCCCTATCATGTACATTTCTAGCCACAGGTACAGCATTGAGCGGATGCCAGACAATTAAGGAGCCCCACGGTTTAGAGTCTGATGACACTGTTTCCTGTGCATAAGAGGTCTTCGTTACTGCTTCCAAAATAGTTTGTCTCCATTTACAGATTGTTGCACTTTTTTATAAATCAAATACTCAGATGATTGCTCACACACACACACACACACACACACACACACAACTAGACGCAAGCTACAAACAAAACTCTGGACAGAAGAGGAATCCAGCACCAGAAAGGGTGGGCTGTGACTGGTCACCGTCCAGTGCCCCAATGACAAAAACAAGTCCCCCATTGGTCCTTCTTTCTGAGGACCACCTACAAGTTAGTGGATCTCCCTCTACTCTGACATGTGCAGGTGGAAATTACCTAAAAAACGGCAGAATCAGCTTGACTACCACTTTCAGTACAGATTGTACCTCAAATAAACCCCAATCCACTTCTGTCCAGTTCACTTAGACTCATAGTTACCCTCTAGGATGGAGGAGAACTGCCCCAGGAGTTTTTAGCACCATTATCGTTACAAAGATAGATTCTGGCATTTTTCTCCTGTGGAGCAGCTGGTGGGCTTGAACTGCCCAACCCTTTCCGTTAGGAGAGGAGTACTTTAACACGGAACCACCCAAACTCCTCTTCCACATAAAGAGAACAAAAATCCTCCCAACTAGGTCAATAAGCAATACTATAATAAGTGAAAAATATTGCACTTGTCAAGGATTTCAGTTTACTTGGATCTACAACCCATGCTCATGCTCAAAGGATTTACTGCACTGGGAAAATCTCTTGCACGAGACCTGCTTAAAGTCGTAAGAGTGAAGATGTTACTTTGAGGACTAGGATGGGCATTTTCACCTGCCTAAATGAATAAGGAAGACTGAAGAAGGAAGAATGCACGTGAACTGTGGTGCTAGTGAAGAATATTAAAAATACTGTGGACTATCAATAAAACAAATGAATCTCTCTGGGAGAAAGTAGAGCAGAGTATTTCTTAAAAGCCAGCATGGCCGGCTGAGCCCCGGTGGCGTAGTGGTTGTGCGCGGGACTGTGGCCCACTGGGACGGAGGTTCAATTCCAGCAGTGGGGCTGGGCCTCCTACTCCCACCACCCGAGAGCAGTGATGCCCAAACAAAAACAAAAACAAAAGCCAGGATGGCCAAACTGATTCTCATGCATTGGGGTGATATTATAAGGAGAGGCTAACCCTTGGAAAGGGGTATCGTAAAGTTGAAGAAGAGTGAAAAGGAAGACCTAATGTGACAATGGCTTCACACAGAGCAAGGTTCCTGCCTGGCAAAAGATTAGACGGTGTTTCTAAGTCAAAACCAACTCAGCTAGCATTTAATAGCAACAATGACAAAGCTTCAATATCTATTATGCGTTGGTTTTTCTTTTTCAATAGGAAAGAAATGAACATCAAGCTAACACTTTGTGAGGGCTAGATCTCAGGTGCTGTTATGGTTAGATCCCATCCAGGCGGATCTGACCCATAGCAACTGTGTCAGTCGGGGTAGACTAGAGGAACAAATTTCATAGACACGCATATGGATATAAGGGAATGGTTTATATACAAAAGGAAGGGAACACTGAGAAAACATCCCAACCCAGTCCAGCTCAAAGTCATAAGTCTGATATTAGCCCATATACCCGATACCAGTCTACAACGTCTCCTTCCAACTCACAAAGTCATAGACCAGTGGGTGCAGAGTCCTGGCACTGGCAGGGGTCTCCCCATGGCGCCTCGCTTCCAGGGCTCAGGGTCCATCAACAGTATTCCATGGTGGCAGAAGTAACTCATCGCTGGCAAGGGTCCCCTCAAGGCCTCTCCAGCTTCACAGGTACGGTTCCATCAGGGCAAGGCCGTGTGGCTTCTCCTCCGGCTCCCGCAGCAGCTCAGACACTGCCATCTCGTCTTGTCCGTAATTCCTTGTGTCTGAGACTGACTCCCAACAAATGGGGAGATAGATTCTCATCTTCAAGGGGGAAATATCATGAGACTTCCCAGACCTATCAGGAGAAAACCATGCTCACACAGAGGCCTCATTGGTTACTCAATGGCTATCTCCAGATTAACAGGTTAGACACCACCCCTACATCTCCATCATGAAATTAACATAAGCACATGACTGCCACCAGCAACTCATTCACAATAAAACAAGATGCCAGCCACTCCTGCACTGTCCTCACGATTCTCCCTATGCTTGAGCCCATTGTTGTGACCCTGTCAATTCACAATGAGGGCCTTTCTCTTTTTCCTCTGCCCCTCTACTTTACTAAGCATGATGTTCTTCTCCAGGGACTGGTTTCTCCTGAAAACATGTCCAAAATATGTAAGATGAAGTCTTGCCATCCCTGTCTCGACAGATCACTCTGGCCTTACTAAGAGAGGCTTGTTGGTTCTTTTAGCAGTTTGTCCTTTTCCCCAGCACCGTAGTTCAAATGCATCCATTTGACTTTTCTCTTCCTTATTCAATGTCCAACGTTCACATGCATATGAGGCAAAGGAAAATACCATGGTTTGGACTAGGTGAACCTTAATCTTCAAAGCAGCCTTTCCTTTTAATACCCTGAAGAGGTCTCGTGCAGCAGATTTGTGTAATGCAGCACATCTGCTATTTCGACTGCTGCTTCCATGAGCATTGATTTTGAATCTGTGGCAGTTACATAATCTACTTGCCATCGAAGGGCAATGAGTGAAGGGGAGGAGTCAAGACTGTCAATCAGGCCATAGCCAATGAGGCCTCTGTGTGTGCATGGTCTTCCCTTAAGGATTTGGGGACCTCCTGGATTTCCTCCATGGAGGCGGGACACACACTCTCCCTGCTTGACATTCCTGTTGACAAGCCACCTGGAACCACGCTGATGGAGCCAGAGCCCTGGAGCTGAAGGAGCCATGTAGAGACCCATTCCAGTATTGAGATGCTTCTACCACCACTGGATCCACAATACCTTCCGTCCACTGCTCTGTGATCTTCCTGCATTCAGCATCTCGGCATGAGTTCTGTGGGTCTTAGGAGGAATTTATAGACTGGTACCAAACATATAGCTAATACCAAGCTTATGGACTTGATCTGGACTGGGCTGGGGTGTTTTCTTAATATTCAATTACTCTTTGATATAAAGTTCTCTCTTACACACAGATGATTCTCTCTAGATTTGTTTCTCTAGTCTTCCAAGACTAACACAAGATTCAAGCAACACAAAATTCTTAAAAACTTTGGACTTTTTCCTCCATTGATCATGATGGTACCTATTGGTCCAGTTGTGAGGATTTTGGTCTTCTTTATATTGAATTGTAATTCACACTAAAGGCTGCAACTCTAGTCTTCATCAGAAAGTGCTTTAAGTCTTCCTCACATTCAGCCATCAAGATTGTGTCACCTACATATCACAGACTGTTAATAAGTTTTCTTCTAATTCTAATACTGCATTCTTCTTCATATAGCCCACCTCTGTGATTATTTGTTCGCTATACAAAATTAATAAATATGGTCTTTTGTACACTTTTCCTGGTTTAAAACTATGCATATCCCCCTGTTTTGTTTACATAGCTGTCTCTTAATTCATGCATAGTTCTCCATGAGGACAGTGAAGTGTCCTGGAATTCCCATTCTTCTAAAAGTTATCCACACAGCCTAATATCTTGGCATAGTCTAATAAATGCAAAAAAACATATTTCTGGTTTAAGGTGATGGAGCACCACAGGAGACAAATGAGAGCCGAATTACAGTAAAATAAACAAGTTGTATTGGGGAGGTACTCGCTCGGGCAAGGTCTAGCGGTCCGAGGGTTTGGGGGCCACTGGAGTCACATCAGGAGGCAAAATGACTGCTCTTTTATAGTCCTGGGGCACTTGGGCAGGACTTTAGTGCCCATTTAAGGTAAAGGAATTAGGGATTGGAGGTTGAAGGTTATGTCCAGGTCCTGATGGAATGCAGAGTATGCTGCAAGGTTAGGGAGGGCCGCATGAGTGGGATGCAAGGTTAGGGAGAGCTGTATTAGCCAGATATATGGTTCAAGGAGGTGGGGGAGGGTCAGACCCAAAATGGCCACAGCAAGCCGAGCTAACATCTGGTATTCTCTGCTTTAAGCCGAGCAATCATATTACTTGTTCCAAGTCCTCTTTTGAATCCTGCCTGAACCTCTGGCAGCTCCCTGTCAATGTGCTGCTACAACTATTGTTGGATGATCTTGGGCAAAACTTTACTTGATGTGGTATTAATGATATCGCGCTATAATCTGAGCATTCTGTTGAGTCATCTTTCTCTGAACTGGGGACGCATATGCATCTCTTCTTGTCAGCTATCCAATTACCTGTCTCCCAATTTACCTGGCATAGACAGATGAATTTTCCCAGTGCTTTATCAGCTTGTTGAAGCATTTCAATTCACATCCCAAGACTCTCACGGAGTCTTGTTTTTTGGCTAATGCTCTCAAGGGCAGCTTGAACTTCTTCCTGCATTGCCATTGGCTCTTGCTCACTTGCTGCATCCTGAAATGGTGGACTGTCAATTGGTTCTTTTTGGTTCACTGACTGTGTATTCTATCCATCTTCTCTTGATGCTCCCTGCATGACTCAGTATTTGGCCCACAGATTTTTTTCAAGATTGCACCTCAAGGATGGACATTTTTCTCGAGTTGTTTCAGTTTAATATATACTGAACATGTTCTACCTCTTTGGTTTTCCAACTCTGTATGTGCACATTTTTGTCACGAGTTGCTCTTTGAAATGTTCTAATCAGCTTTTGTTTTAATGTGGCATCACTGCCGTGGTGGAAGTAGGAAGCCTAGCCTTGCTCCTGGAGAGCTGCTGCTGGATTTGAACTGACAGACCTGTCTGCCGCAGTCCCACACAGAACTACTGTGCCAATAGGGCTCTGCCCTAATCAGCTTTTTTAGTTCATCCTTCCTTCCACATTCTTCAGCTGTTCCAGGATTAAGAGCTAGTTTCAGAGTGTCTCCTGATAGCCACTTTGATCTTCTCTTTCATTTCTTTTTAATGACCTTTTGCTTTCTTCATGAATGATGATCTTGATGTTCTCCCACAGCTCAGTAGGTTTTATGATATTAGTGCTCAATGCATCAAATCTCTTCTTGAGGTGTCCTCAAAATTCAGGTGAAGCAGACTCCAGGTCATAATTTGATTCTCATGAACTTGTTTTAATTTTCTTCAGCTATAACCTGATCTTACAGATGAGTAATTGGTGATCAATTCCATAGTTCAGCCCCTGGTCTTGGTTGAACTGTTGATATTAAGTTTTTCCATCATTTCTTCCCACAGATGTAGTCAATTTGATTTCTGTGTATTCCATGTGGAGAAGTCCAAGGGTGCCATCTTTTTTTTGTGTTGTTGAAAAATGGTATTTGCTATAAACAAGTTGTTAATTTTGCAAGATTCTATCATGTGGGCTCCAGCTTTGTTTCTATCACCAAATTCATTTTTCAACTACTGTTACTTCCTCTTTGTTTCCAATTTCTAATTAAAGCAGCCAATAATCATCAGTGCACCTTTGATTGTTTGTTAGATCAATTTGACTTAATTTAGCAGAATTCTTCAATTTCATTATCACTAGTTTTTGTGGTTGATGCATAAATTTGAATAATAGTCATATTGATTGGATTTCCTTGAAGATGGAAGCTATAGTAATAATAGATACTAATCCTCTCACCACAGAATTATATTTCAAGATAGATTTCGAAATGTCCTTTTTGACAATTTTCTCTTGATTGTGTCAATCCTGGCATGGTGAATCTTAGGATTTTATTATTCAAAATGGCCAATATCAGTCCATTTTTGCTTACTAATTCCTAGGATATTCATCTTAATGTGTTCCATTTCATTTTTACTACTTTCAACTTTCCTAGGTCATACTGCATGCATTCCAAGTTCCAAACTTTAGCAGATTTTTGCAGCTCTTTTTCGTACCGAGTTGGCCCCATGAGCAAATGAAGACCCCAAAGGTTGCACTCCCACAGGCTTTATTCCATTCATGTCACCCTGAAAAACTCCACTCCTACATCACATTTTGAGTCTCGGGCACTTTCTCAGACAGTGTTCTGGTTCCATTCATGAGACCTTCAGCATCTGACACTGTGTCAAAGTTAATGTGCAGTAGTTACATAATTTCATGTCAACTTGATAAATAAGTGTAAAGGTGGAGTCCAGCATGTCAATCAGGTCACAGCTTGATGATGCCTCCTTGTGGGTGTGGTCTTCCCAGGAAGATTCTGGGAAGTTCCTCTCTTTCTCTCTCCCTGTTTCGCTTTCCTGTTGACAACACACATTGAGCTGCAGGGAGACTTGTGCCAGCCCTGTGATGCCTTTACCACCATTGGATCCACAAGACTTTTCACTAGCCTGTGCTATTCCTGCATTCTGCATTATTGCATGTGGCTTTGTAAGTCTAAAGAAAGATTTGTGGACTGGTATTGAACTTTTGCGCTAATATTAGCCTTGTGGAATTGGTCTGGACTAGGCTGGGATGTTTTATTGATGCATAATTACTTGAGAATTACTTGAGAATTGCCTATCACTTGATATAAAATTCTTTCTTTTTCTTTTTTTTTTTTTTTGTGGGCATCACTGCCTCTGGTGATCGTGGGTGCTACCCAGCTGCCACTGGATTTGAACCGCCAATCCCGTGGACTGCATTTCTGCACTCAACCACTTATGTCACCAGGGCTCAGCCCAAAATGCTTTCTTATACATGTGTATTGTGTTAGTCTGGGTCGACTAGAGGAACAAATTTCATAGACACGCATATGGTTATCAGGAAAGGGTTTATATACAAAAAGGAATGGAACACTGAGAAAGCACCCCAGCCCAGTCCAGTTCAAAGTCATAAGTCCAATATTAACCCATATGCCCCAAATCAGTCTAGAGTCTCCTTCCGACTCATGAAGTCACAGGTCAGTGGGTGCAGAGTCCCAGCGCTGACAGGGGTCTCCACATGACTCCTCACTTCCAGGGCTCAGGGTCCATCAACAGCATGCTGCTCCAGATTCAGAGGACTGGCTCCATCAGGGCAAAGCCATGTGGTCTCTCCTCCGGCTCCTCCACCTTCTCGGATGCTGCCATCTTGTCTTGTCTGTGATTCATCGTCTCTGAGACTAACTCCCAACAACTGGGGAAATAGCTTCTCTCTTCACAAGGGAAATATCACGAGATTTCCCAGAAGTCTCAGGAGAAAGCCATGCCCACATAGAGGCCTCATTGGCTACTCAATGGCTCTCTCCAGATTAACAGGCTAGACTCCACCCCTACATTTCAATCATAAAATTAACATAAGCACATGACTCCCACATGTATCAACGTCACTAAATTTGTTTCTCTAGTCAACTCTAACACACCTATGCATGAGATTTTCAGTAGCCTCTTCCTCCAAAGAGAGCAGTTGAATCCTTCTAGGTTAACTGTTGTTAGTCTGGAAGCTTCACTGAAATCTGTTTGCTTTGAGTGACCCTGCCAGCATTTGAAATACCAGTGACATAGCTTCCAGTATCACAGCAACCCAGAAGCCACCACAGTACAGCAACCTGACAGACAAGGAGTAGTTTAGGTCTGTAGGCATTCTGAATGACTTATCCTATCACTTCTAAATGAATCTTAAATTAGATCTGAACTATAAAGAGAAACTCCACTCCTGATTTTGGCTATCAAATGCAGAAACATTCCAAATGTTATAAAGTTAAAATAATACTGTATTTAAAAAAATACATAGGTCTGAAATAACAATAGGGAGCACTGGCAGTCGAGTGGCAGAACTCTTGTCTTCCATGTTGCTTGCTAGGCAATGCATCTCCTGCACTGCTGTGACCACCCATCAGTCACTGGGGCAATGCATGTTGATATGATGCTGAACGAGTTTCAACAGAGCTTTCACACTAAGCTAGAGTAAAAGGAAAGGTCTTGCAATCTGTTTCTTTTGCATAAGCAATGAAAACCCTATGACTCAAAAGAGTTTCACCCCATTGTGCATAGGGGTTATCATAAGTTGGGCAACTCGCCAGCAGCTAACAAAAAATAAAATTTTAAGAAGAGCTTAAACGCGAATCCCAGGAGCTTGCCTGTGAATAAAGCAGGTAAAGGTTTGGGAGTGGGCATGGGTTACTAACTTTGAGTTTTCTTGTTCTCTTCTAGGCTCGTGGCTGAGTTCCAGAGAGTGGCGCTCATAGCAGTGATTTGCTGCCATCACAAAATCAATGTTAAAACAGCAACACTAATCGATGAACCTATAGGGTCATCAAGTAGAGTGAGAGTTTCGGGGTAGGGGTGGCAGCGCACGGGGAGGGGGTACAAGGGAGACAATGTCAAGAGCTCAGGAAGAAAAAAAATGTTTGGAAACTGATTGTGAGAGCAATTGCACAATTCTGTGTAATGTGACTAGACTACAGAATGATATATGTATTAACTCCCAATAAATAGTAAATAAAACTACAATCGCTTGCATTTATGGATTGTTGCCTTGTTCTAACACACATTCCTTTGCCTTCCAAAGCAGGAACACTGGATTTCACTCGCAAGATAGGGGATTACCTTTTGTCAAGCCAATACCAGGCTTCTCCTTTTTGCTACCAAGGATGTGCAACAGGCAGCCTGTTGGGAATTTGCTTCTCATCTTTGCTATTCTTACCAGGATGTGTTTCCTGACTATGGAAACTTTGTGAACACATATTAAAGCAATGTTTGGGGTTTCTTTAACTTTTTAAAAATCATTTTATTGGGGGCTCATACAACTCTGTGATAGGTTGTGCCTATGGCCTAAGAAGATAGGTTGGTTTGTTGTGACAACGTGGCCAATGAACACGCGTAAGATCAATTGAAGGGCAGAGAGATTAATGGCTCTGTGATTCCTGCCCTGGCTCTCTTGCTCTTGGATCTGCAGACCAGCCGACTGCCTTGTTTGTCCTGTGCCTCAATCTCCAAGCTACACTACCCATGGAACACCTAATCCTTAGAGTTTGTTGCTGTGAGTTGAGATTCCTTCAAGCCCTGCTTTGCTACGCTCCTGGAATATCCATCTCTTGAGCTGGGGACTGTTGGACTCTGTCATCTGGCTGACTGTTGGAGACCTGCTTTGCACTTTGCTGCTTGTGGTCGGATAGCCTGCATTGCTCTACAGAGGCCTACTCGGCGGCCCTCAAAGGACTGCAAGTGTAGTAGCTGTCTCATGCAAGTGAGTTGCACCGAGCCATTTGTACTGCTTTATAGATTAGTTAACTGTTTATTTCTGATGATAGATACCTTTCTATCTCTATAAATATAGAGAGATAGTGTCCTGGTTTTGCTTCTCTAGAGAACCCTGTCTAACACAAATTCCTATCATGATCAATACATACGTCAATTGTATACAAACCACATTTACACTTTTGTTGCCATCATCATTCTCGAAACATCCTCCTTCTACCTAGGCCCCTGGTTCCAGCTCCCCATATTTACCCTCCTTCCCCATTCCCTTTCCCCGATGAACCCTTACCAATTTACAAACTGTCATTATTTCGTCATCATACACTGTCTGTTGTGCCCCTTCACCCACTCCCCCGTTGTCCATACCCAGAGAGGAGGTCAGATGTAGAGCCCTACAATAGGTTCCCCTTTCCTACCCCACCTTCCCCCCATCCTCCGGCGTCACCATGCTCACCCCTGGTCCTGAAAGGCTCATCTGTCCTGAATTACCCCTGTTTCTGCTCCAATGTACAACCCCTGGTCTAGCTGGATTTGTAAGATAGAATTGAGATCATGATAGTGGGTGGGAAGAAGTATTTAGGAACTAGAGGAAAGTTGCATATTTCATTGTTGCTATACTGTACCTTGACTGGCTCATCTCCTCCCTCCAACCTCTCTGGAAGAGGCTATCTGAAGCAATGTTTTACAATCACTTCAGGCTATAAATTTATAGTAAGAAGTGTCATGTGCACACATGATCAAACAAAATTTTCCCTAAGTCTATTTACCCTTCTTGCATACATCTAAGATAGTATGCTATTTTCTGTACTGTTTTTAAATAAATATATATATATATAAATCAAATTGATTTCATGAGCAACTGTAGGTCACAACCCACAGTTTTAAAAATATGGCTCAACGCTTTGACTTGATTCTGCAATTTGGTGATTAGCAGATGTCAGCGGGAAGTAAACAAAACCACAACCTGTGGCCATTAAATCATCTCCAATTCATGGCAGCTCCTGTGCTGCAGACTAGAACGGCTCCATTGGGTATTCTTGGCTGCCATCCACAAAACAGATCACTGGTTTTTCCTTCCATGGAGCTACCTGCTGAGTTCAAACTGATAACTTTTCAGTTAACAGCCCATCACAAATCGCTCCTGCTGTGCAGAGACCTGTTACCTTGATAAGGAAAACAAACTCCGATCCTTTTTCTGGTCCTTGCCTGATCTCAGAGACATTTACTAAAGTGAGAGAGCAGTAGCAGGTGAAAAACACAGAGACTGAAATCCTAGGTACACCATTCACTCACTGTAGATTCCTCATCTGTGAGTGGCTGTTGATGCTGTCATAGCCCCTGGAGACATCAAGCTGAATGAAGGCCCACAACAGGAGAGCGCACGTAGTCTCATGTCCGTCTCAACTTTATACAAGCACAAATCCAAGACTGTGATTGCTCAGGTTCTGTTCCCAGAACGGAATGCTGATCGAGCTGTCTTACATTATTGCTAGACATGGCCACTCACGTACAACAGAGTAGAACACTGCCTAACCCTCCACCTTCTCTATGGCCCTGAATGTGCAATTCATTGTGACTGTCACTGTATAGTTTGAATGTCTTCCAACTTAAGGGATTCGTGTTGCCACACTATCTGGGATGCGATTCTATGATGATACATCTAGTTTTCACTGAGTGATCTTCTTTTTTAAAAAAATTTATTAAAATCATTTTCTTGGGGGCTCGTACATCGTTTTTCACAAAACATAAATACATATACTGTGCCTAGCACCTTCACATGTCTGCTGCCGTAATCATTCTCCAAATATCTGCTTTTTCACTGGAGCCCTTGATAGCCGCTTCCCATCGGAGGAATTTTCAAAAAGAGATCATCAAGCCTTTCTTCCTCGTCTAACTCAGACTGGAAGTGCTGCTAACACCTTTCTGCCATAAATGACTCAGTTGGTGACGAAATACCAGTGGCACTGCTTTCAGAATCACAGCCCCATGCAAGCCACCGCAGGACAACCAACGAAAGTGAGTGATGGCGATGGTTTCAGTCTCCCAGAAATGATCATCGATGTCACAGGTAGAATTAGGCAGTACCAGTTGTTATGGTAATTTCATTCTTCATTCACATAATTAACATGAATTCCATAATTTAATTTCCTTAACTAAGAAGTTTTGTTCTCTGAGAGCTCACTCCACAGCCGGCCCTTTCCCCCATGCCTCAGAGAACTATTTCGTGTTATGTAAAGGAGTTCCTATAATGAGTGTTTCTAATTTGATTTATTTTTTATAAAGATATGAACATCTTTACCTTTTTTCCCCATTTAAGTCCTAGTGAATTATTCTTAGTGAATCTGCCTTGTGTATAATTAGATAGGTGTCTTTTTTTAAGGTTTATAAAAGTCTTCAAAATATCGTAAGAAAGAGACAAACTGGTTACTCAGTATGAATTTAAATTCTTGCTGCCTATTCAGTGTTCCATGAAGTTTCGTGGGTTGATAGCGTCCAATCATATGCCCCGGGGAGGAAGGAAGAGCCCATATATGAAACAGAAGGTGCTGGGGTATTTCCTGGGAGAAAGTAAGGAAACAGAAGAGGAGAAAGAAGACGTCTGGAATAAAAGAAGAAGAAGAAAAATCAAATGAAAGAGTCCATCGGAAGTCAGCTACACAGAAGCATCCAGAACCCTGCCTGGGGCTCAGAATAGTAAAATAGCAGACACTTAAACCAGTTCCACCTTGGGACCTTTTCCATTTTATGACTGGGACAATGAAGTGAAAGCTACATTTGAAGAAGAAGCAGGGACAGAATCTCTCTCTCTCTCTCTCTCTCTCTCTCTCTCTCTCTCTCTCTTTCTCTCTCTCTCTCTAATGGAACACTTCATGTGTGCCATCTTTGTTCATGTTGTCATGCTAATCTTCTCTGTATCATTTCAATTTTAGTATATGTCCTGCCGACAACAGAACCATTTTTTGTGTGTGTGGGCATCACTGCCTCTGGTGGTTGTGGGAGCTACCCAGTGCCACTCCTGAGAGCCGCCGCTGCATTTGAACCGCCAAGCCCGCAGACCGCAGTCCCGCACTCAACCACTTACGCCACCAGGGCTCACAGAATCATTTTTAAGGCCAGGAAGATTCTTATGGTGGCTGAGATGAAAAGTGTGCCTTCATCTCCTCTGACCGATAAGCCTCCTTTCCTCTCTGTCGTCCGACTGCCTGTGTCAGCAGACACACCTAACGCCTTTTCTTCTCTACCTTGCCCTCATTCTCTCTCTCATCTTTTTTGCGTGTGCTATCACTTCCCTGGCATTCTCTCATCTCATTCCCAAAATTCTCCCTTTCTCATAAAAATGTCTTTTATCCCAACCAACCTCCAACAAATGGATTCTGCCTCATAGCAATCCTATAACAGAGAGTAGAACTGCCCCGTGGGCTTTCCAACGCTCTAACTATGTATAGAAGACGACAGCTTTACAGAGCAGCTAGTGGGTGTGAAACACTCATCTTTTGGTCAACAACCTAGAACTTTGTGCCACTGAGGTTCCTGTGCCTTTTACAGGCATCTAAAATGTTACAATAGGGTGCTCCTTCAACTCCCTTTGGCTGTGTCTCCAGAAAGCCCAATCACTAGACAATGACACCATGTTTGGTGGAGGATCAGTAAAAAGGAGGGAAGCCTTCACTGACACAGATTAGCCCCAGCGCCTCAACAATCAATTCAGACACATCATTGGTCATAAACTTGCCCCAGGACCAGACAGCGCTTCATTATTTTGTACACAAGGTTACCATTGATCAGAGTTAATAGCTTAGAGCAACCAAGGATTTCCCAGCACAAAAAGGGTCTTTTTTTTTTTAATGGTCTTAATCAAATTCTAGATTCAATAGTTTTCTGTGCTATATTCTGGTCTCTGCCAGCTGAGAACTTAAATTCTCGAGTCGACAGTCTAATTCCCATATTCATAGCAGCACTGCTCACAATTGTAAGAAATTGGAGAGAGCCTGAAAGTCCCTCCGTAGAAGAATGGATCAAGAAACTTCATACAGACACACAATGGAACACTAAAAAAAAAACAGTAATGAAACCATGAAGCACCTCATGATGTGGATGGACCTACAGAACATTATGTTGACTACAGTCAGTCAATCATGAAAGGACAAATATTGTCTGATACCACTACTATAAGGATTTTTTTAAAAAGGCAAAGAGTTGTATTCCAAAGGGAACTGATTTTGGAGGCTCTCAAAGAAGAGAGGACAAGTATGGGACGCCAAAGCAATGGACTAGGAAGCTGACAGGTGTTGACTTGGGTAAAGGGATAATAGAGACCCATAAGAGAGGAGAAGTGTGGGCGTGGGGTTGTGAGATTGACTATGGGGGTGGGAGTGTTGATGAGTGATTTGAACTGTTGAATGCAGAGTTGATGTTCTGAAAACCCCCCACATAATTCACAACAAAAATTCATTAAGAAAAGGAAAACAGAGCTAGAGCTATCATAGCAAACAGCCCAAGATCTCAGAAGCTTCCGACATCAAATCTTTATCTGTTGCTCTGGTGACAGGACAGTGGAAAGTAGCTGTGCTTCTGTTTGTGTGACAGGATGCCGCTGGGTTGATTACCCCTGTCTTCTCATTTCATAGTGAAGGAGCAGCCCCTCTGTGGCATGCTGGTCTCTTATAGAAGAAAGGAACACAAAGGGGTGCACCAAGCCACACAATTTAAAGTTTGTGCTCTGTTATTGCTTCTGTCACATTTGTTTGCAATACGTTGATGAAACCAAGACTTATGGTGAAATCCGACAATATGCTCCACCCACAAACCAAAAGAAGCCAAACTCACTGCCATCACGTTGATGTTGATGCATCGTGATGCTCTAGGACAAATGCCTCTGGGAGTTTCTGAGACTAACTCCTCATGCTACTTGGGTAGAAAGTCCTGCCTTTCTTCTGAAAAGCAGCTGGTGATTTCAAACTACTAATCTGGCAGTTGGCAGCCACCAGGACTCCTTGCTCCACCAATAGGGGTGAAACAAATAACTATGGTCAAAATATAATCTACCACAAACGTGTGTGAGAATATACCTCAAGGTTTTATAGCCTGCTTTTTATTAGCATAATACGCAAACTTTTCATGTCAGTAGAAATTTGTCATAATTTGTAACACAGATAAATATATAAGACCTGTCTTTCTAATTATGAAAGAACAATTTACTTAGCAATCCCCCAATTACTGAACATTTAACCAGTCTCTGATGTTTTATGCTACTATAAACATTTCTGCAATGAACAGCCTTATGCATACATTTTCATGGCATCTATGATTACTTTCATTTTAGCTTTTGTGATTATTTTCTTTCTTCATTTTTTAATCTTTATGCTTTTTAACATCTCCTAAAGAGCTCTAGTGGAAAAATGGATTCAGTGTTGGGCTGCTGACCCCAAGGTTGGTGGTTCAAGCCCACAAGTTACTTTATAGGAAAAGGATGGGGATGTCTTCTTTCATAAAGTCTTGGTAACTCTATGGATGAGTTCAAGTTCCTGAACACAAAAACATTTTGTTCTAATAACCTGGCATTCCATGATGCTCACATTCCCAACATGATTGCTCAAGACAAAACAGGTGCATATGCAAATATGGTGAAGAAAGCTGATGGTGCCAAACTATCAAAAAATATAGCATCTGGGGTCTTAAAGACTTGAAGGTAAACAAGCAACCATCTAGCTGAGAAGCAACCAAGCCCACGTGGAAGAAGCACAGCAGCCTGTGTGATCACAAGGTGTCTATAGGATCAGGTATCAGACATCAAAGCCCAGTAAAAAAATCACATCATTGTGAATGAGGGGGAGTATGGAGTGGAAACCCAAAGTCCATCTGTAGGCAACCAGACCTCTCCTTTCAGAAGGGTTGCGGGGAGGAGATCAGTCAATCAGGATACAGTGTAGCAATGATGACACACATCTTTCCTCTAGTTCTTTAACGCTTCTTCCCCGCCACTATCATGATCCCAATTCTACTTTACAAATTTGGCTATTCCAGAGATTGTACACTGGCAAAGATAAGAGCTGGAAAAAAGGAATCCAGGACAGATGAACCCCTCAGGACCAATAATGAGAGCAGCAATACAAGGACAGTCAGAGGAAGATGGAGTAGAAAGGGAAAATCAATCACAGGATTTATATATAACTCTCTCCTTGGGGGGCAGAAAACAGAAAAGTGGATGAATGGAGATATTAGTTAGTGTAAAACATGAAAAAATAATAATAACATAACATAAAGGGTTCATGAGGGAGGAGGTCTGGGAGAGGGAAGGGAAAAATAAAAAGTGGATACCAAGGGCTCACGTAGAAAAAATATTTTGAAAATTATGATGGCAACAAATGTATATGTGGATTGTGATAAGAATTGTACGAGCCCCCAATAAAATGATTAAAAAATAAATTTTAAAATGAAAATAAGAGTATCACTTACTACTATGGATTGTTTAAAGATTTTTTTAAAATGTCCTTTGACTCCTGGTTCTTTCCTCTATTTTCTTTTACTTTCCTTTTGTCCATCATCATGATCAGCCTTCATTTGGGATGTGCTTCTTTTCTAAGGGCTCAAATTTTTTTTAATATACTCATTAGGTGCCATCATGTTTTGACATATTTATTAATATATAATTTCCATGCAATAGCCAGCCTGTACTTACAGGGTACAGTTTGTTGTAATAACATATGGATACATGCATAAAACATCAGCATATTCAAGATAATGAACATATCCATCATCTCCTAATTTTTCCTTGCCCTGTTCTGTGATCCTGCCCACTCTTCTCTGTGCCCACTCTGCCCACTCTTACCCCATCCCCATGAAGCTTATTCAGGTGTTTGTTTTTGTCATGATAGATAACTTTTCTAAAATTTTATAAAGAATTAAAATTATGCAGCATGTACTTTTTCGGTAACCCATAAATGTTCACTAGATGTATGCTTGCAGAAATAATCTCATGAATTGGGTTGTGTTCCCCAATATATGTGTCAACTTGGCTGGATCTTAATTCTCAGTGTGACGTTGTTATCGTCCATCTGTGGTCCGACGTAATTGTCATGTGTGCTATACATCCTAATCTCTAGTATGTTAATGAGGCAGGACCAGAGGTTCTCACATCAATGAAGCAAGAGGTGATCGAAAAGACAAAGTTGTGCTTTAGATCTTCTTCTTTGGGAAACAAGCAAACAGAGATCAGAGGGGCCTGCTCACACCAAGCAAGAAGACCCAAGAGCAGAGTGCCCTGCACAGAGAACCTCCTAGATCCAGGGGAATCTTGGTACTAAGATACAGGATGACCACCAAGGATCTCACAGACCCACAACTATTGAAAGGAAACAAGGTCCTTCTCCCAGGGCCCACAGGGATGGAAATGTCTTCTAAAGTTGGCATCCTGGATTTGGACTTCCAGTCTCTTAAACTATATGAGAACAAATTTGTTTTTGAAAAGCATACATTGGGGCATTTTTGTTGTAGCAACCCCAGATAACTAAAGCATGGGAATGATATCACTCCCATGAATAAAGAATTGCCTGTGCTGCAGCCCACCGGCTTGGCAGTTCAAATCCAGCAGCAGCAGCAAGGCTGGGTAGCTCCCATGACCACCAGAGGGCAGTGATTGATCCCCAATCAATGCTTATGGAAGCAGCGGTCAAAAATTCAAGCAATGCATTTACCTAGGTAAATCTGTTGCATGAGCGAGACCTCTTGAAAGTGTTAAAAAAAAAAAAAAAGGATGCTATTTTGAAGAGCTCTGGTGGTGGAGTGATTATGAGTTGGGCTACAATTCTCAAGATCTGTAGTTTGAAACCAGGCACTCCTTGTGAAAAAGATGGGACTTTCTACTCCTGTAAAGAATTATTGAGTTATAGTCTCAGACAATCAATTGTCAAAGGATTACGGTGGAGTGCAACCATCTTACTCATATCACGTTCTTGATTAAATCAATTGAGAGGAAGTTTTTCAAGGGTGTCGCCTCTTTCCAATATAAATAGATGCTATGGAAAGCTCACTTGCTTTTTGCTGTGTCTAGATCCTGTATCTTGCTCATTGACTTCTGAGTCTGTGGACTGGAGCCAAAGGCTTGCCACATTGTCTGCCTATCCCAGAAGTCAACAATCTGCCATCTGACTCGCCAACCTTAGCTTCATTCACTGTGCCGCCACCAGTCTGTGATCTTTCTGACCATCTTGAGTTCACCAGTCTAAGAGAGAAAGCCCTGCCCCGTGTGTCAGAGTGGGCCTGTACTCACAGGGTTTCCAGTGGACTGTGTGTGTGTGTGTGTGTGTGTGTTTATAAGTGGATCTCCAGGCCTTTCTTCCAAGGTAAATGTGAGTAGACTCAAATCTCCAACTGCCTCTCACTTTTAGGTGAGCGGCTGGTTGTGTTGTGTTTCCACTATAGAAAGAACTCCCTCCCCTGCTTGAAAACCTTTAGTAGCTTCAGTTACCCTTAGGGGAAAACCTTGAGTGCTAACACCTTGGCAAAATGTGTGAATCTTTCCACATTATGCCCTTTGCCTACTCCTTGGGATGTTCCCTCTCACACTGAGTGCTCTCAGTTGTGTTGTTTCTCACACACACTTACCATCACTCCACCCTGAACCAAATGATTCCCACTCTTTCATGCCTTAACCAAGGGGTTACTTCCTCCAGACGCCCCTCACCTTTGCAACTCCTATGCTGCACCCAGGAAGATTCCCATAGGACTGGAACTTGAGATCCAAAGCATGTAGGCAAGAAGGATGCGGTCAAGAAGAATTGTCAGAGCTGGGGAGCAGTAGAGGATCCCCTCAAGATTGCGTCACCAGAGCCTCAGGCTAACCACCCCGGAAAGCAGACAGACTGGTCTTGATGGTTCTGTGTCCGGGGAAGTGGTAAGAGCAAGGCTACAGATGACGTCTGATACGGAGCAGGGTGAAACTGCACAGCAGAGACGGGCTTCTCAAGGAGCCAGGTACAAAAGGAAGCAAACAAAAAAACTTGCAAATGCCCTGTAATTTCCTGGGAACCTATAATTTGCCAATGATTGTGGTTACTGCCTTGAGATCCCTCATTTTGTAATAAGGTTGTTTCTTGTACTCCGTGCATGTCCAGAACTAAACTGCTCATCTTGTCTTCATTCCAGCCCCTCCTCCTGAACGTCCTATCTTCACCATGGCGCCACCATTCTTCTTCCCAGCCATCGTCCATCCTGGATTCTCACGCTCGCCTGGTTTGAAGTGCTGGCTCTTTCTACCCAGTGGGTCTCACATTGTTCTGCCGTGCATGCGCAGACCCTGTTCTTGCCCTAATAGGGCTTTGTCTGTCCCTACTTGGGGACTTGGAGCTACTGGGGTGCCTTGCAGGGAGCTAGAATGTTGGAAGCTAAGCCACTGGTGATTCGAACATCAGGCCACCATGACAGGCAGGTTTCTTAAGAGCTTCCAAACTAAAGCAGATGGGGAAGAGAGGACTGGTGGTCTACTTCCTAAAATTAACCAGTGAAAACTATACAGGTCATAACACGATATTGTCTGCTACAGTGCCGGATGGTGTGCCCCTATACAAAATATACTATGGCTACAACAAGGATTCAAGTATATTCATTGTCATGAAGGTGATGCAGGTTCGGGCAATGTTTCCTTCTGTAGGACATGGAGTTGCCATGAGTCAGCTGATTGGCAGCTCATCAGCAAAGCTTTCTTGAAAGAGGGCATAGCTGAACTCCTCCACTGCAGTCTCTCCTAGCTGCCGTCCACCCTGCACTCAGAGCCTGGGTGACTTCCTAAATTGCCACTGTCATCCCCTCCCCTCTACTCCCTGTCCTTAGGCTCTCCTTCGTTAAGAACAGAGAGCTCACACGTGTGTTCTGTAGCCTGTACAGAACGTTTCCAACTGCCTTTGGTCCCATCTCATATCCTCTTTGTTAATCTTCAATTTGGAACACGTCATACATTCAGAAGCGTGTCATACATTCATACGTGCTTGAACAGCAAGTGCAACCCTCTGTGTAACAGAACAAAACACTCCCCCATCCAGCATGTTCTACACCATTGTTGTTCTGTTTGCACTCATTGTTGCAGCCACTGGGTCAATACATCTCATCTTCCTCCTGTTCGCTAACACTCTCCTTGAGCAAGCACAGTGTCCTTTTCTAGGAATGAGTCCTTCCTGATAACAGGTCTAAAGTGTGTGAGACAAAGGCTTACCATCCTTGCTTCCAAGGAGCGCTTGAGCGGTGCTTCCTCTAGCACAAACTTGCTGGAAGTGAAGAAGAGGGACCCCGGCAGCTGGAAAACATGGCCTTAGTGATAAACAATGCACAGGGAAATGCATGATAGGAGTTTGCAAAACCAATGACTATTCTTTGCAAATACAATTTTTTCGGCAACATAGATGGTAACAATACCTACACCTGGACCTCACTGAGTGGAATACAGAGGGATTAACTCCCTATATCTGTGGCCACATTTGTGACTACATCTGAGAACTCAACATCATCAGACTGAGTGTTCCTAGAGAAGTACACATTGTATTTCTAAAGACCATACTTGTGAAACTACCACCCAAGAAAAGATATGGAATACATACATCAAGTGCACTGGAGACTCTCACTCATTACCATGGGCTAATCTGGTCCAAAGGCAAACACTCATTTGACATCGTCTTATTAATCTTGTCCTTACTTTCTTCATACTTTATTGTTTAATATTGCGAGGTTCTGAATTCCCTCTAATTGTATCATTTCATACTTACTCATCTATTTTGCTTTGATCAGATTCTTCTTTGCGAAAAGCTTCATTGAAGTATAATTTCTATACCATAAGATTCAACCTTGTACAAATGCAGTGAAGAAAGCTGATGGTGCCCAGATATCAAAAGATATAGCATCTGGGGTCTTAAAGGCTTGAAGGTAAACAAGCAGCCATCTAGCACAGAAGCAACAAAGCCCACATGGAAGAAGCACACCAGCCTGTGTGATTAGGCATTTAAGAACAAAAAATTCATATCATTGTGAATGAGGGGGAGTAAGGAGTGGGGACCCAAAGTTCATCTATAGTCAACTGAACATTCCCTTACAGAAGGGTCATGGAGAAGAGACAAGTCAGTCAGGGTGTAGTGTAGCAATGATGAAACATACAACTTTCCTCTAGTTCTTAGATGCTTCCTCCTTTCCCACTATCATGATTCCAATTCTACCTTACAAATCCATCTAGACCAGAGGATGTACACTGGTACAGATAGGAACTGGAAACATAGGGAATCCAGGACCGATCATCCCTTTGGGACCAATGGTGAGAGTGGCAATAACGAGAGGGTAAAGGGAAGGTAGGGGTAGAAAGGGGAAACCAATTACAAGAATCTACATATAATTTCCTCCCTGGAGGATGGACAACAGGAAAGTGGATGAAGGAAGATGTGGGAAAGTGCAAGATATGACAAAATAATAATAATTTGTAAATTATCAGGCATTCATGAGGGAGAGGGGATGGAGAGGGAGGAGGAAAATGCAGAGCTAATACCAAGGGCTTAAGTAGAAAGCAAATGTTTTGAGAATGATGATGGCAACAAATGTACCAATGTGCTTGACACAATGAATATTTGTATGGATTGTGATAAGAGTTGTACGAGCCCTCAATAAAATGATTTTTTTTAAAGATTCAACATTTTAAACCATAGAATTCAATGGCTTTAGTATATTAAAATTGTGCAATCATAGCCATGAGGTTTTAAACATTCCATCAACTCAAAAAGCTCACAGTCACTCCTTATTTACCCATTCACCTCTCATCCCCAATACTACCAAAACCCAGAATATATTCTCCATCTGGTTGACTCAGACTCCTGACAACCTGTGTAGAGTAGAACTGTATTCCTAGGATTTTCAAGGCTGTACATTTCGAAAACAAATTACCAAGTCTTTCTTCTGACTTGACTCTCAGTGTATTTGAACCTTCAACCTTTCAGTTAGTAGTCAAACACTTAATTGATTGAGTTACCCAGCATCCTTATCCACCATCTCTAGGAAACCATAAATCTTATCTCCATCTCTTTCGACTTATTCATTTTGTATGTGTTAGTCTAGCTAGAAACAAATTCATAAACACATATAGATATAAGGGAATGGAATAGATATAGAGGAATGGAACATTGAGAAAGCATCCCAACCCAGTATAGTCCAAGGTCATAAGTCCAATATTAGCCCATATGTCTGATACCAGTCTATAAAGTCTCCTTCTGCTCATGAATCATGTGCAAGGACACCAGGACAATCACAGGACAGTAGGTGCAGAGATTTGTGTATCCAGTGGCAGTAGAAGCATCCTGGCACTGGCAGGGGTCTTCCGATGGCTCCTTATTTCCAGGGTTCAGGTCCATCAGCAGTATCCAGTGGCAGTAGAAGCATCTCAGCACTGGCAGGGGTCTCTCTGTGGCTTTTCTGGCTTCAGAGGCCTGGTTCCATCAGGGTAAGCCCCTGTGGCTTCTCCTCCGGTTGCTCCAGTTCTTAGGACTCAGGGTCTATGTCATGCTGCCATCTTGTCTTGTCAGTTGAGCATCTCCAAGGAACTGAGTCAAATCTCTCACTTCCACAGGGGGGAAAATTGAGATTTCCAAGAATTCTCAGAGAAAATCAATCCCACACAGAGGTCTCATTGGCTATCACCAAATTGACAAGCTAGACTCCACCTCTACACTCCTAATCATGAAATTGGCACCAAAGTACATGACCCCCACATCTTATCAATGCAAACATATTTATTTTGGTCTTTTAAGTACTCTGTGTTCTCATAAAACCAGCCCCTCTCTTGGTCAAGTGGTCATTGTCTGGAAAGCCTGAGCCATTGCTGCCTACCCAGGCCTGTCTGTTCCCCCCAATAGCCTCTTTCCCATATAACCTCTCCCTCTTCTCATTTCACTCCAGCCTTATTCAATGTCTCAACACAGGGCTGTGTAGCTTGTCTCCCCAGATTCTAGGTTTAGCTAGAATCCTCCCACTGGGCTGCTGCTCTGAGGGGCAAGGACTCGACCTGAATTTGCCCCTGACTGTTCTCAGAACCTGCTTAATCCCAGTTCACACTGAGTGTCAGATGGGTCTGTGCTGAGCAGATGAGGTGTATCTGTATGATTCTGCCTTAACTCATTGTTACATGAATATAACTGGCACTCATTTGGGAGATAATCACTAATTACAACCATGAGACAATGCTTTCTTGACTCTAGTAGGGCCTGTTCAGGCTGCTCTGTGAGGCTGGATTGTTCCCTGACTGCAGTGATGTGAAATGACTTGGGGTGGCTCTTCTATCCCTAGTCTTGACAAACCCCACTCAAAGTGAGCCATTTCAGAAGCAGGAAGAGAGAACTGCACGTTCCTCGGGAAAGAAGAGCCACCCGTGGAGCCTGGTGAGATCTGTGTGTGAAATAGTAGCAACCACAGAAGCAACTGAGGAAGCAATTGAGATCATGTGGCATCACAGTGGGCTTTCCATCCCACAGAATGAGGAACAGAGGGCCTTGGGTGTCAGGGTGCTAACAGAGCTTGGCAACACTTGCCTGGACAAGACAGAAGTCAAATGATCGCACGACTGAGAGCCTGGAAGGTGAGAAGTACATCACTGAATCCCCACTACACTATTGCTTCAAGAGTGCTCCAGGGGATATTTTAATTCATACTGGCATTACTGTACTGAGAAGTCACAAAATAGGAATAATGAAATTTCAGAATAAAAAGCGCTCCTCAGTGCATCTGCCAGCACCAGGATCCTTTCCTTGAGCCAACACCAATGCACAGCAACCCCACGTGTGTTAGAATAGAACTGTGCTTCCCGGGGCTTTCTGTGGCTGCTATTGCAGATGTGGATTGCTGGGCCTCTCCCAAGGCCTCTCTGGGAGAACTTGAACCGCCAGTCTTTCAATTAATTGCTGAGTATGTGAACTGTTCTCTCTCTCTCTCTCTCTCTCTCTCTCTCTCTCTCTCTCTCTCTCTCTCTCCCTCTCTCTTTTCCTGGTTAATCCAACCACTTCTTTGGTATACTAGGAAATGTACCACCCCCCTTTGTTTTTTGACTTGACCAAGGTTTTGACCAAATAGAGAAGCAACATTATCTGTAGAATGAAGACTTTTAAGAGAAGACATTTTTACAAAATAGTGCAAACTCCCATCTAAGTAGCAGACGCTGCACACAGCACAGAGAGCTGGAATGAATCCCAGGACAGTTATGTCTCAAATACATCCTAAACTCAGAGGTCCCACTTAGCCCCGGTTGTCACAGTGGTTACGCATTGGGGTGCTCACTGCAAGATCAGCAGTTTGAAACCACCAGCCACTATGGAGGAGAAAGATGAGGTTGTCCACTCCCATAAAGATTTCCTTGCAGAAACCCACAATGGCAGTTCTACCGAGTACAATAGGGTTGCTATGGTGTTGGAATGGATTTGATGACAGTGAGTGGACATGAGGAATCATTATTTAAGGGCTCGTCTTAGTCTGGGCTCTCTAGGAACAAACTCAATGGAGTATATATAAATATAGATAGGAATCCACTTCATGGGAGTGGCTTATCCCAATCTGCTGGTCAGGAGTAGGCCGAAGGCTTCTTTCTCACATCCCAAGAACTGGAAGTCAAGCAATGGGGAAAAGTATAGGATCTAAAGAGAGCCAGCTTTGCCAGAACATCCATTTATATCGCGAGTGCAGACCACCCTCTCTACCCCGAGGACCTCCTTCAGTTAATTGACTGCTCACACCAGCCTACAAAATATGAAGAGATTACATATCTATTTACTGCCATTACAACCTGCCAAATCCCTGAGAATCACAGGCTACCATGTTAACATATAACATTAATCATCACAGGCCTCCAAACATGTCCCTTCTACTCAACTCCAAGCTTTAGTTCCACCTGTTGGCTTCCTCTCAAACACATCCACTCTAGAAATGCCCCAACATCATGATTCCACTCTTTCCCTCACTATGGCTCTTCAATCCATCTTGTAATATCTTCGTACTCTATTGTCAACTCTCTGTCCTCATTCCATGGCTCCCAGGGAGTTGTAACTGGTTTGCCCCCTGCCAATGTTGATTACCCAGCCCACCTTTCACATTGATGCCCTTTGGCTTCTGTATTAGACTGCTTTCTAGGGAAGCATAACCAGTGACACTTATATATGTATTTAAAAGACATTTATACCAAGAATGAACTTTATATCACAAAGCCTTCCAACCCAGTCCAACTCAGGTCCATGCTCAAGGTCCCATGCTAGCCAGAACCCACTTCACACTCATGCAGCTGCCAGTGGATGAAGCAGAAAGGTAAATCAGCAAGCTGGAAGATCATAGGCAGGTGGATGCAGAGTCATGTGGATCCGGGGTCCCCACAAAATAGCAGGGCAGCACGATTCCCAGGATTGGCAGGCTGCATGGGCAGACACACAACCCAGGTAAGTAGGAGTTGAAGAGGGACACGGGAAAGAGAAGTTTTCTGTGTCTCTCTTATAAAAAGATTTCCCAGAAGGTTTCATCAGACTGTAACCTGATTGATAGGCTACACTCTACCCCTATCTCTACCATCAGATTAGCATAAAATCTAATCATCCAAGCTTTCTACTTGTAGAGCTGCATCGTCTCCTGTTGAAAACCCCTCCACAGTACCCCAGACTTCCCATTTCCTATGGCATCAAGTTTAAACTCCTTAGGGTGCCTTTTCTGCCCTACTTACAAACTCAACCTGTCATTTCCTTCTCATCTATCCTGCTCCATACCCACCATGTCCAGACCCGCAACCCAACAGTTTAGTTGCCTAGTGCTGCTATAATGACAGACTAAAAGTGTGTAGTGTTAACCAACAGACAGTTATTCTCTCATAGTTTAAGAGGCTAGACGTCCAAGTGTAGAATGCTGTTTCTAGAGAAGGTATTCCTTTCTCTGTTGACTCTGGAGAAAAAAGGTTTTGTCTCTACTGAGCTTCTAGTGATCTTCACGTGCATGGCACCTCTCACCCCCTCCCTGCTTCCTAACTTGCTCATTTCATCTCAAAAAAAGATGGATGCAAAGCACATTTACCCTAATCTTGTCTCACTAGCATGACGAAAATAGCCCACTACCCCATGGGATTATAACCACAGACATAGAAGTTAGGATTTATAATACATATTGGTGGGTGGGAGGGACAACACAATTCTAGCCATAGCATTGTCATTAGGGAATGACTTAGCACATCGTTACCTCTGTCTCAGGCACCATGTCCTCCTTACTTCCCTCATCTCTCAAGATACATAGTTCAAATGTCACCTTGCCATGAAATCTTCCCTACAACCCCAGGCAGCCTATGTACCCCTAACACTTTGTACATTGCTCTATCAAAGCCATCTGGTCTGGTTATTTGTAATGAGTGCCTTGAGGAAGAAATGGCATTTCATCATCAATATAACACCGAAACCAAAATATGTCTATTGCCATCGACGGCGATATGCCTCGATGGCAACTCCATGCATGACAGAGTGGAGCAGCTCCGTGGGGCCTTCTTGACTGCCATCTTTATGGAAGCACATCACTAGGCCTCTGTCTGTGACACCGGTGGATGTGTTTGAACTGTCAGCTTTAGGGTTAGTAAAGGGCAAATGATGATACCACTCAGAGACCACTATCCCACACCATCTCTCTCTCTCTCTCTCTCTCTCTCTCTCTCTCTCTCTCTCTCAAACACACACACACACACACACACACACACAAATCACTCACTGCCATCATGTCAATTCCAACTCATAGGGTTTCTGAAGCCGAAATCATTATGGGAGCAAATGATGTCATCTTCCTCCCAAAGAAGGACTGCTGGGTGTGCACCAAGGACCTTGTGGTGAGCAGGGGTCACCAGCAGGGCTCCTCATATAACCAAACCCACTGCCGGCCAGTCTATCCAGCTCAGCAACTCTGTAGGACAAGGCAGAACCATGCCTAGAACTTTTCAAGGGGGTAAGTTTTCTTTCTTTCAGGTATTAAAACTTTTTATTTGCACATTTAAAAAATTGTGCATTCCAATAATTAAGATCATTTGAACTGAAAAAAGCATGGCACTTCAATTAAACTGCATTTATGCCTGCAGGATACCCTGGACCAGCTTTCCTTTTATTCTCTAGATTAATTCCCTGTTGCTCCACCAGCGCCTGTCTTCATCACCCTGCAAGTCCTTTCCCTGCCCTGCTCTCCAGACAGGCCGATGGCAAGAGTTCTTTGATGTGAAAGTGGGCAGCACAGTCATTTAAACTTGATCCGACCTGTTCACATCTGGCGAAGGTCAATAGCTAGAAGAAGGCAACACCTCCTTAGGACCCACCTGCTTGGATGGTTTCTCCTGTTGGATGGTTTCTTTGGAAGGCAGTGGATTTTTCTCTTGTGTTCCTATCTCCTCTAATTTTGACTTATCGATTTTCTCAATCTCAGCGATATTGGGCTGCTCAGACATGGTTGCGGAGGAAGTGAGAGACGTCTGAGGGCAATGAGGTCTCAGTGTGCTTGGACCGCCACTGAGTCCCAAGACTATCAGTCTTTATGGAAGTCAAAAGCCCCATCTTTCTCCCTCATGGAACATAATAGACAATAAGTATATGGTGAATGGCAAGTGAACCGGAGGATCTTCCCCTGACCTGGCAACAGCTTCCTCACATAGTCTCCAGCTGACACCTACTCCAGCTAGTTCCAGGTCTCTTCTGTTTTCCTGACTGAGAAGCTCTCCTGGCTTCTTAATCATTCCCAGGAATATTGTCTGCACACTATCTTTCTCCTAACCACTTCCCCCTTCAAGGCTTAATAACTGCCTTGCCTGTTGCTGAAACGTATGAGTTTTCTATTCTTCACCCCGGAAATCCTTGTTCCCTTGTTCTCCCAGGAGCCTGTTTGCAAACCAAGCCTTCTCAATCCTTTCCCTCATCTTAGAGGGTCTTTGCCAACATCCCTCAACTACAGCCAGACTGTCATACCTGTTCCCCCAGTTGGAAACTTAAAAACGCCTTTCCTGCTTACAAACCCAAGACTCTTCAAATGCTTCTCTGGTTATGTCACAGTAATTGCGATTTCCCTGTGCTTTCTTTTAAGATGTTCGTAGCACCATACATAGCTTTAATAACTTGCATGGTCTTATTTTAAACATGCATTCCATGCAAACAGAAGGATGAGCCTCCTGAGGCTCAAACACTCTGATGTCAAGGGGCCAGCCACTGCCCTCCTCTGCATGTAAACAGGTAAGCCTCTAGTGTCAACAGTGCACACTCCTGCTGGGGAACTGGAATGTTTTCACCCACATGACTGGCCTTTCAGCAAGCCTTTCCCGACTCAGCCTCCCACTCGCTGTAGAACAGGCGCCTGTGAGCTGCAGACCTTGCAAGATGGTGAACTCCGGACTTGCTTCCTTCCTCTGGTGCCCAGATGCCTAGAGAGGGGTCAAAGAGCATGGCTGGGTGAATAAAGGAAAACCAGTCCGCTGGCTGGGTACTTGCAGGGGGCCGTATAGAGTCTCTCTCTGAATTAGAATCAACTTGTTGGCAAGATAGCCTTTTGGAGCGAAGGAGGAAAATCTTGGAGATGTGCATGATTTAGAACTGCACCGTTCCATATTGGAGCCACTTGCTGTGTGTGAAGGAACCCAGGTTGTAGTTGATTACTGATTGGGCTGCTCACCGCAAGGCCAGCCATGCGAAGGCAACAGCCACTCCAAGAGAAAATGATCAGGCTTTCCAAGAGCATTGCCAGCCTGGGAAGCTCTGAATAGGTCACTTTACGAGTCAGGATCCCCTCCATGGTGGCGAGTGTACTGTGTGTGAGGTCCCTGGGTGGCCCAAAAGGTTTCTGCTGGTCTACGGACATAAAATCTGATGGTATGAACTCAGCTAGCCAAGCCATGCTTGGTAAAGTAGAGGGGAAGCCCCTCAATGAGATGGAGTGACACAATGGCAGCGACAACGAGCTCAAGGTCAAGCAGGACAACAATTGTGAAGCTGGAGCGTCACTGAGCAGTGATTCACTATGAGTCAGAATGACTTCAAGCCACCTAACAATAGTCATGCCATGGAAGAAAGGCCTGGTGATCACAGCCAAAAAAACTGCCACCTAGTTCTGCTCTGAAGTCCAGGGTGGTGGGTGGGCATGAGGTCGAATTGACTCACAGCATCAGGGTGTCAGCTTCTTGTGGTTATTTACATCTAAATTACCACGAAATCAAAGGTGAAGACCCTCGGTCTCTCTAGTCACCATTTTGACAGGTGGTTGCTCAGTTGGGCAGTGTAGATCAAGGACATTGCTAGCCCTGTGGGAAGTTTTGCTGGATGGCATTCATCTGGAGTTAAATAAATGCCTATTAGGAAGACTGAAAGGTAAAAAGCCCACTTTTAAAATGAACAGTCGAAAAATGTGTAGTGGACTTTGTTGACTGAAATGAAGTAAAAGGCAAGTTTCTCATAGATCCTTCACACAAATGGGGGGGGGGGGAAAGGAATGCAGGACAGAGGGATGAAAGAAAGATTTTCAGGCTGCTTTCAACACTGCAGTCCCTCACTGCAGATCAAGAGAGTCTGTCATTCCTACACAAGGCTGAAGAACAACTTGTCTGAAGTCTTATCTGGAGATGGCAAGAACTTTCAAACTAAAGAAGCCATTCCAAATGCTAGTGTGTTCTTGTAAATGCCCTCATCATGGGATATTTGGATAGTTGTCAGACTGCTTATCAAAATTAACACCCTTCTGTCACTTAATCATACTGTGATGGCTTACATATTGCCATGACAATAGGAACTATACTGCTAGTTATTCAAATATCAGCAGGGTCACCTATGGCAGACAGAGTTCAATGGAGCTTCTAAGATAAGACAAGCAAAGAAGAGAAACTTGGTGATTTACTTCTGAAAATTATTTTGTGAAAATCTTACAGATCACACCAGAATGTCTGAAAGAGGGCTAGAAATTCCTTGGCTAGAAGGGACTCAAAATATGTAGTGGCCCCTACAATGGACTTGAACATCCCAAAGAGCATGAGATATGAAAGTCAGGGAAAGAATCAATACATTTTGATGGGGCTGTCAATGAAGAATACTGAGTAGGTCATGGACTGCCAGAATACACAAATCTATCTGAAAGAACTATAGCCAAACTGCTCCTTGAAAATGAGGCTAAGAAACTTTGTCCCTTATAGTTTGGACATATAAACAAAAGGGTCCAGTTCCATGAAAAAGACATCATGTTTGGTAACATGGAAGGTCAACCAAAAAGAAGAAGACCCTTGATCAGATGGCCGCAACAATGGGCTCATAACAAGAATTGTGAAGACAGCGCAGGCTGGACAGCATTTCCTTCTGCTGTATATGGGGTTACTCTGAGTCAGAACAGACTGGACCACATCTCACTTCAAGATGATACAGAACCAGTCAACATTTCCTCCTGGTGTACATGGAGTCACCGTGAATTGGAGCCAACTGAACAGTAATAATTTATAAAAGAGATCGAATGAAGGAGAACGGTTCCCACCCCCGAGTCACACATGACTTTCCTTTCTTACGGCCATATGGAACTACTAATTCACAAACAAAACTAAATTCCTGGTAGCTTCCAACTCATGGCCACCCCATATGTCACAAACCAGACCTACTCCATAGGCTGTCTTTGCAAAAGCACATCATTAGGGCTTTATTCACATAACACTTATATGGGTGAGTTAGGCTGTTTTGTCTAGAGAAACAAAACCAGTGACACTCATATACGTATAAGAAAGAACTTTATATTAAAGAATAGTTTTATATCAAGAAGACATCACAACTCAATTCGACTCACATTCAAACTCACATAGCTTCAGGCTGATGTCATAGAATGGTAAAGCAGGATGCAGGGAGATCACAGGCTAGTGGGTGCAGAGTCACATGGATCCAAGGTCCATGGAAAAACAGCAAGGCGACTGCTCCCAGGGTCAGGCAGGCCACACCAGCCATATTTAGAAGCAGACGCAGTCTTGATGAGGAAGGCAGCAAAGGGGACAGAGAGCAAGGAGATGTTCGTTATCAGTGTTTCTCCCATAAAAAGGCCACTGCCCCAAGGAAGCATCATTAAGCTGTGACCTGACTGAGAGATTGCTCTCCACCTCTACATTTTCACACAGGTGCACGTCGACATAAAATCTAACTGCTACAATAGGCAACACTGTTTGCAATGGAGGAGTGAGGCTATAGGCAAAGCAACTTGGTGACTCACTTGCCAAAATCTATGTGGAAACGCCTTAGAACATGTAAATTCACCAAACTCAAAACCAAACTCACTACCTCAGTTGATGCTGATTCAAACAACCCCATAGGACAGGGTGAATCTGCCCCTGTGGCTTTCTGGGACTGTAAAGTTTTGCAGATTAGAATGACCTCTCTTTCTAGGGGTTTTAAACTAGGCTTGTTGTGAATCGCAGGCATAGCAGTTCTCTAAATCCCCAAGGATCTTTGTTATTCAGATTCCGGCACTCCTATCGCTGTGTAAATGTCCACATTTCTGGCTTCTGCTTCTTGATGCCTATCTCTTTGAGTTCCTAAACCTTTGATGAGTCAGACTTTATCTCTGCCACATTGGTTGATTTTTCAATACTTGTTTACAGCAGTCTTGCCAAATGTAGGTACACAGTTTTATCCTGTTAGGTACAGATATTATTTTATTATTATTTATTAGCCATATTGATATATGGCTAAAGAGTTGTTTGAAAGTGTCAAGTTGACAGGGGTGGTGTGTGGTAATTGCATAAATCTGGTGCCAATTTGAGACTATTAAGAGCGAGTGGGGTGTAGGTTAGTCTGTCAATCAGGTTGCAGCTTGATGGCCTCATGTGGAGGCGCTATGGAGATAAATAGCTCAGTGGAGGTCAGATATACTCTCTCCCTGTTGACAAGCGACATGATTGATGGAGCCAGAATCCTGGAGTTGGAGGAGGCATGTGGAAACCCATGCCAGTGCTGAGATGCTTCCACCACCACTGGATCCACAAGACTTTCCATCCACTGTCCTATGATCTTCCTGCATTCAGTGTCATTGCATATGCTGCATGAGTCTGAAAAGGAATTTATAGACTGGTATTGGACATATGGGCTAATATCAGACTTATGGACTTGCTCTGGACTGGGCTGGGATTTTTTTCTTAATATACAATTACTCTTTATATAAAGCTCTTTCTTATACACATATGAGTGTCTATGAATTTGTTTATCTAGTCAACCCAGAGTAACACATTCACCAAATATGATTTTTCTACAAGGACAGTCTCTCCTAATAATGTGTCCAAAGTCTGTGAGACAAAGTCTTTCATCCTCACTTCTGAGCAGCATTCTGTCTGTGTTTATTACAACACAAATTATTTGTTCTTCTGGAAGTCCGTGGTGTCACTAGATCTTGAAATGTTCTTTTGGACAATTAATGAAATGCCATTCCTTTAGAAGTTGTCACTTTTGGCATAATAAACCATATCATTATTAGATTTGAAATGGCCAATATATGTCTATTCAGCTCACTATTGTCTAGGATATAGATCTTTCTATGGTCTCATTTTTTTTTAAAAAATCATTCTATTGGGGGCTTGTACAATTCTTATCACAATCTATACAAACATCCATTGTGTCAAGCACATTTGTACATTTGTTTCCATCATCATTCTCAAAACATTTGCTTTCTACTTGAGTCCCTGGTATCAGCTCCTCATTTTTTCCCTCCAACCCCCCATCTTCTATCCCTCCCCACTGGTAATTTATAAATCACTATTTTTCATGTCTTACACTGACCAATGTCTCTCCTCTCAATCACTTTTCTGTTGATAATTATCCAGGGAGGGGGTTATATGTAGATCCTTATAATCAGTTCTCCCTTTCTATCCCACCCTCTCTCCATCCTCCAGGTATCACCACGCTCACCACTGGTCTTGAAGGGATCATCTGTCCTGGATTCCCTGTGTTTTTAGTTTCTAATTGTACCAGTGTACATCCCCTGGTCTAACTGGATTTGTAAGGTACAATTGGGATCATGATAGTGGGGGAATGGGGGGAGAGGAAGCATTTAAGAACTAGAGGAAAGTTGTAGGTTTCATCATTGCTACACTGTACCAACTGACTCATCCACTGTTTCATTTTTGAGGAGTTCCAACTTAATCTAGCTTCATACTTCAAACATTCCATGTTCCTGTTATTAGTGGACATTTTCCACTCTTTCTTCTCATTTTGAGCCATCAGTAAATGAAGGTCTCAAAAGTTTTACTCTACCCACATGATTTTTTTTAATTTAGGCATCACTGCCCTCTGGTGGTGGGAATAGGAGGCCCAGCCTTTGCTCCTGTGAACTGGAATTGAACCTCCACCCCAGTGGGCCGCAGTCCCACGCACAACCACTACGCCACCGGGGCTCAGCCCTACCCACATGATTTAATATCAACTTTACTTTGAGGAGATAACTCTTATCCAGTGATATTTTTGAGAGTCTTCCAACCAGGAAGACTCACCTTCCAGCATTATATCAGATATATTCCACTGTAATTCATAGAAGTGTCTGTGACTAATCCCTCAAAAGTGGTGAACCCAGTCCTGCTTCCCAGTCTGTTCTTAATCTGTAAGCTCAAGTGAAACCTGCTCACCCTACGTGACCCTGGTGACATTTGATATACCAATGGCATAACTTCCAGCATCAATCATAGCACAACAAACTGACCCAATGGTGGATAGCCCAGAATATACATATATATATATATATATATATATATATATATATGAAGAACATGTCAGCAAAAGAAGAGTCAGGGCTTTAAAAATGTAACAGCTATTGAAGAAGCATAAGGAGAAAGCATACTGGGTCAAAAATGGACCCCATAGCTTACCAAGATTACAACCCGGTCATGGATCTGTCTGCAATCACGGGTGCATATATGCCAGCCACTGCTATTTCTTCTGTTCCCATGAAAGGCTGGTGCTGAAATCTGCAGCAATCCAACCTTTTCAAAGAATAGGTAAGAAATGAGGGCTGATGGCACTGCAGAAATGTGGGTTGTTATTTTTTTAAGGTAGTGCTAAGTGGCTAATAATATCTGGATTTTGGGGCGTGCAGCACACACTCAGCCTTCTGCAAACATGAGCTAATTAACCTGTACTCTGAGTTAGGTATGTGTGTGAGTTGCTCCCACTTTAGTTTGCAGAACCACTTAGCTCTGTCACACTTCTTGTAGCAACATGCCAAGTCATAGCAAAAAACATGCTGGTTTTTCAAGAGCTGGATTTAAGCTAATAATTCTGGGAGTTTCTGAAGCTGTTTGTATGTTTGAATTAGAATTCTCACTTGCCGCTCCCAGCTTTCAGCTGCTGTGCACTTTTCTAGACTTTAACACCCACTCAGATGTCTACCTCCCCCAAGAAACCTTCCCAACTTGCTCACAAATCAGTTCTCCTTGAGGGTGACCAGCTGCACTCATCTTTTGTGCTGAGACAATTCAGCTTTAACACTTAAAGTCCTGTGTCCTAGGAACCCTCCTTACCAGCTGCTGTCTAATCAAGTCTGGCAGATGGCACCCAGTGTGTTCCAGGGTAGAACTCTGTTCCATAGGGTTGCTTTTATTTTTTAATATTTGAAAATATTTCACTTAGGCATAAATCTTCAGTGCTGTAACATTAAACATTGATTAACTAAAGACGATTTTTTTGTTTTTTTTAACTAAGGATGATTTTTAAAAGCTTTTTTATTGTGACTTAGGGGAAGGCTTACAGAGCAAAGCATACTTTTTATTCAACACCTTCCGATTCATTCACCATTGCAATCCCCTCAATGCGCAAAGAGTTAGTCTCAGAAATCTACATGGGACAATTCTATTGTATCCTCTCGGGTTGATATGAGTTGGAACTGACTTCGTTAAATGGCAGTGATTTCATTAAATCCATTTGCTGATAGACTGTTAAATTGTCTTCATATTTTGACTCTCGTGAATAATGTTGCAATGAACACGAGAGTACAAGTTTCCGTTCGACTTTCTGTTTTCACTTCTTTGGGCATACACCTAAGTTAGCATGCTGGTGACATGGTTAATGCTGTATATCAACTTGTGTAGGCTATGATTCTCCATGGTTGAACTGATACTGCACTGATTGCTCTTCCATAATGTAATATAATGTAATCACTTCCCATGATGAGAATTTTTGTAATCAGTCAGTTAATTAAAAGGAACATTTCTTTGAGTGACTGAGGGATAAAGATAAGGCTGTCTGTTTCCATAAAAATTTACAACCTCGGAAACCCCAAGAAGTAGCCCTCCTCAGGTGGATAGGGTCCCTATGAGTCACAATCTGCTTGATGATAGGGTTTGATTGTTCTTCTTGTGATGCAGAAAAAGCACCCGCTAAACCCTTCTCTGTTCATCCAAAGGTCAGGCAGTGGTTCTCACTCACCACACGCTCTGTGGAAAGAAGATGGGGCAGTGCTTCTGCAAAGACTTTCAGACTCAGGACACCTATGGAGGCATCTCAACCTACTCTGAATGTGGATTTGTTTCATGCATATATCATCCTTCTGTCAGCAGCACCATCCACCATGTAAGCTCCTTTTCACTAAGTAGCACACATTACAGAAAAGAAAGAAGGCACTAGACTGTTTGCTGATTAAGGGTAAATCAATGAGGATTACCAGTAGGGGTTCCAGTTCATATCCGCCTGAGTGTATTGCAAACAAAATGTGTTTCAACATGCCTCTGCTCTAAGTGGACAACCGCAGACAAGTTTTCTCAGTAACACACTCGTCTTTGTCTTGTAAAAACCAAACCAAACTCACTGCCATCGGATCAATGCTGACTTGCAGCAACCCTGAACTGCAGGGTAGAACAGTCCCCTGTGAGTTCCCGAGGCTGTAACTCTTCACAGAGTTCCTTACAAAAAACATTACAATAAAAATGGTGAGTCGTGAAGGGCTCTGCTGAGCTAGCTAAGTTCAAGACAGAGAGGTCAGTTCAGAGGATAAGGAGAATGACTTTGAGATGGCAAAGCTATAGGTAATCTTGATAGATTTTTCTTGCAGAGTCACAAGACAATCATGGGGCTTAGTAGAAAGAAGTTTTAAGAAAATTAAGAGCTACACTGATGAGGAAAAAGACGAGCACATTTGTGTCGAGAGAGTTTATTTCCCATCATTCTTCAATAGTAGTAGGAACTAGAACAGCAGTTCTGAACCTGTGGGTCGTGACCCATTTGGGGGTCAAATGACCCTTTCACAGGGGTCACCCAATTCATAACAGTCACAAAATTACAGTTATGAAGTAGCAACAAAAATCATTTTATGGTTACGGGTCACCACAACATGAGGAACTATATTAAAGGGTTACGGCATTAGGGAAGTTGAGAACCACTGAGTTAGGAGAATTCTACTGCATAACCTTATTCACCCTATATCTCTGACCTTGCCCATTCAGACATCTTCTTGTTCCAAAAATTCAACCTGATTTGAGTCCCTTGTGAATGCCAAAACTACTGCCGTTTTTTGAGATTATGTAAAGGCAGAATTCTTCTGGAAGGTTTAGAGAGATGAAAATGCACCTCCAGAAGTGCATAGATGGAGGATATGCCAAGAAGCACCAGCCTCACATTTTTATATCTTTTGGTTTAATAAAGGTGACTCTGATTCTGTATCAATACTTCTTGACTAACCCTCATATCCTGAAATTCTAACTAATTTTCTTCTTTCTTTCTCCCACTATTTTGGATATGAGAGGACTTCAGAGTTGACAGGGAGAAGTGGAATTGAAAGAGGACAGAACTTTAAGAACGGCAGGAGTGGTGATGACCGGTTACCTTTTCAAATCTGCTCATAAGAGGACAAAGCATCATGCTGGACTCATCATGGAACAAGTGAAGAGTACACGTAGTCAGGACACAGAAATCATAAACTTGGAGTCTGCTGTGTTGAATCATATTAAGGAGGAGTGGAAAGCATATTTTCAATGCTGTGAATGTTTGGTCGCTCTACATTATGTGGCAAGCGAACTGTAGGATTAAGAGTATATGTTGATGTTGGGCCACTAAAAGGGGGCCCTGTAATGGACAACTTTCTACTTTTCTGACTTCCAAGTCTCCATTCCTTCCACTCCTTATAAGCTGCTGACTAGTAAAAAAATAAAAACTTCTCACTCCCTCTCAGACATTTTCCTCCTCAACCTCCTTTGGCCCAGGTTTCTTGGATCCAGAACATCCATCTGGAGTTCAAATAAGGAGCAAGTTCTGCCATGAAGTCAGAACTGCAGAGTATTCTCCCAGGGTGTATAGCAGTGGCAGGAAGATTAAGATTGTGGCAGCAGATTGCTGCAAAACTGACAGAGGTGGTGTTGGGAACTGAGTTCCAGCGTCAGCAAAGGCAACTTAGACACTGAGACTACTATGGTATCTCTCTTTGGTAACAAACCATCAATTGCTCACATGTAAGTTCAGGTTGAAGCTGAAGAAAATTAAAACAAGTCCATGAAAGTCAAAATATGACTGTGGTGCTATTCCACCTGAATTTCAAAAACAAATTTTATTCACTGAACGCTAATGACAGAAGACCATGGAAACTATAGGATGACATCAAAAGCATTATACACAAAGAAAGACAAAGATCATTTAAAACACAGGACAGAAAAAAAAGATCAAAGTTGATGTCAGAGGGGACTGAAATTTGCCCTTAGTCATAACATAGCTAAGGCAAATGAGGGGAAATTATTAAGTCAAAAAGCTGATTTAAAATTTTCAAAGGCCAGCTCAAGAAGACAAAGTATTGTATTGAAATGTGTAAAGACCTTGAGTTAGTAAAACAAAAATGAAGGACATTCTCACCTTATCTTAAATTGAAAGAATCAAAGGAAAATTCTAGTCTCAAACTGCAATCTTGAAAGATTCTCTGGGCAAAATATTGAATGATGCAGAGAGCATCAAAAGAAGAGAGAAAATATATACAGAATCACAGTACCAATAAGAGCCAGTGGACATTCCATCATTTCAGTGGGTAGAATATGAGCAAGAATAAAGGGTGTTGAAAGAAGAACTCCAACTTGCACTGAAGGCATTGCCAAAAACAAGGCTTCAGGAATACCAATGGAAATGTTTCAATAAGTCGATGCTGGGATAGTTGGAAGACAGATAGTTGACCAACTGCCTGGAAGAGATCCATATTTGTACCCCTTACAAAGAAAGATAACAGAATGAACAAGTTGTAGATCAATATCATTGATGTCATTTTGAAAGTAAAATTTTGCTGATGATCATTCAAGAAGGTTGCAGCAGTCCATTGGCAGAGATTCAGACAGGATTCAGAAGTGAACATGGAACAAAAGAAATCACTGCTGATGTCAGATGGATTTTGACTGAAAGCAGAGGTACAAGAAATACATAGAACCTGTACAAAGGGCAAAAGGCAGTTATGTAAATAGAATAAGAGAAGGATGCTGCATGTTTTAAAATCAGGAAAGGTGTACATCAGGGTTGTATCCTCTCACCATACTTATTCAATATGTATGCTAGACAAATAATGAGAGAAGCTGCATTTTTATCATTTTATTGGGGCCTCATACATAGTTTCTCACAACACATAAATGCACATATTGTACCACACTTCTTCACATGCCTGCTGCTGTCATCATTCTTCAAACCTCCACCTTACCACTTGAGCCCCTGACATCAGCCTCCCGTCACTTCCCCTCCATCCTTGCTCCCCACTCCCCCCACCAACCCTCAGTAGTCTATAAATTATTATTGTTTTGTCATAACTTACACTGCCCGATGTCTCCCTTCACCCTCTCCACCAATGTCTGTCCCCCTGGTCGGAGGTTATGTGTAGATCCCTGAAGTTGGCTCGCCCTCTCTACCCCACTTTTCCTCCACCCATCCAGTAGCTCCACTCCTACTACTGCCCGCAAGGGGTTCATCTCTCCTGGGTTCCCCGCATTTCCATTTCCCATCTCCACAAGTGTACCTCCTCCAGTCCAGCTGGATTTATAAGGAAGAACTGGGACCATGACAGTTGGGGGGAAGAAACCTTCAGGAACTAGAGGAAAGTTGTATGCTTCATCACCACCTCACTGCACCTCACTGGCCTGTCTCCTCCCCATGACTCGCCTGTGAGAGGGTGTCCAATTACCCACAGGTAGGTCTTGGGTCCGCACTCTGATCTCTCCACCTCCCATTCGTAGTGACATGATTCTTGTTCTTTGATGCTTGATATCTGCTCCTTTCAGCTCCTCCTCCCCACCCCCACCGTGATCACACATGCTAGTGTGTTTTTTCCATGTGGGCTTTGCTGCTTCTGGACTAAATGTCCATCCATTCACCCTCAACCCTTCGCAATCTCAGGTGCTTTATCATTTGATAGCTGGGTGCCATCAGATTTCTCCTCTCTGCATCTGCTCCTTTCTGTCTTCAATGATCTTGTCAGGAGGGTGGGCACACAATAATATGATTTTTGTTCTTTGATGCCTGATAGCTGGTTCTTTCCACATATCATGGTCCCACAGGCTGGTGTGTATCTTCTAAGGTGGGCTTTGTTGTGCCTGGGCCATATAACCATTTGTTCACCCTCAAACGTTTAAGTCCTCGGATGTTGTATCTTTTAATAGCCAGGTGCCATCAGCTATATTTACCACTCTTGTTCAATCCCCACATGTCCTCAGTGATCGTCTCATGAGAGATCACTTACAGTGAGTGATCCGATTTTTTCCTGCTTGATCCCTGAGGCTTGGTCCTTTTGACACCTCATGGCCACTTCTTCCGTGTGGGCTTGGATGCTTCTTAGTTAGATGGCCGTTTGTTTATTTTCAGGCTTCGAGACCCCAGACTCTATATCCTTTGGTAGCTGAAACCATGGGTTTTCTTCACCACATTTGCTTATGGACCTATTTGACTTCAGTGATCACATTGGGCCAGTGAATAGAAGCTGTTATTCTGAGAATCCAAGGCATGACATTTCAATCACCTCGTATGCATGTGAAAGTTAAATATTGAATAAAGAAGATCACAGAAGAATCTACCCCTTGGGATTATAGTGCTGGTGAAGAATATTGAAAATTCCATGGACTATCAAAAGAATAAACTAATATGTGTAAGAAGAATGACAGCCAAAATGCTCTTTAGCGGTAAGAATGGTGAAACGACATCTACTTTGCACATGTTGTCAGGAAAGGCCAGTCCCTGGAGAAAGACATCATGCTTGGTCAAGTAGAGGGGCAGTAAGATGCGGGAGGCCCTCCGTGACATGGATTGACATCGTGGCTGCAACACAGGCTCAGAGAAAAGAACCGCTGGGAGGACGGAGTAAGACCATGCAGTGCTTTGTTTGTTTGTTTCCTGCTGTTTGTACCTGGTCATTGTGAGTCAGAGCCATCTGACAGCACATAACAAGAACATGAGTCAACCCAACTCAAATGCCCTGTTTGTCTTTGTGTATGTGTGTACAGCACACACACACACACACACACACACACACACATAAATACACATATGTGTGTGGTTCTCCTTCTGTAGAGATTTTAGCTTGAGGCAATGTTGAACAGGTTTTAGCAGAGCTTCCAGACGAAGATGGAATAGGAAGAGAGACGGGCTATGTATTTCTAAAGGATCCACCAATAAATCACCCTGCCCAGCACAATGGTCCCACATACAATGGATCAAGGAGTAGGTGCAGCACTGGGCATCGTTTTGTTTGATTGTGCGCCATGAGTTAGGATTTGACTTGGCAACAGCTAACTACAATGCTGATTCACATTGCAGCTCTGACCCCCATGACTAGGCTCCCTGAACTTAAAATTCTTTCTGTTGTCACATATCATCAACCGGATTCTGTCTCTATGATACAAATCTTGCCTAATCCTTTCAATGAACCACCCAGCATCAGATCACTGGGGTCCTCTCTCTCTCTCTCTCCCAATCTCTCTCTCTCTCTCTCTCTCTCTCTCTCTCTCTCTCTCTCTCAGAGAGCACGACTTTTGAGGTTTGGCCATTTGGATAAAAACAGAGATTATATGTAGCTTAGAGAACAACTCACAAAGCCCTTTGACTGTGCTTTTACATTTCCTCCACATACCCTTCCTTTTCTGAGCATCCTCCTGGGCTTTGCAGCTGTTGTCTCTCTTCTCCTTGCTTTCATTCTTTTCTCTACGATATGGCTTGATGCCTATACATTTGAGACTGAAAAATGACTAGTTCTCCTGCCCCCAGTGCTAGTGTCCCAAAACTCTCCCAGGACCATTTGGAGTGGTACTACTCCCACTCCCACCAGTACATCTTTCTCAGACTTGTGGCATTCTCTTGAGACTGTGTAGCTCTGGATTGGATGTCAGGCAGATTTATATAGAGCTTCACCTCCCCAGAGGCTCGCAAAAGTAACTTTATCCTTTCTGCTTCACAGTTTCATCTGTAGAGAATCTTGAGTCTAACTGTTCAAACTCCAGGTTTCTGGTCATTTGAGGGGCCCCACCTAGTACAGTATACAGCACATTGGTCATTCCACCTGAACAGAAGCCCCAGGACAGTTCATACACACACCTCACTCTCTCTCAAACTTAGTTCTCCACCTCCAAAGCACCCACATCCCCTGTAATCCTATTTGAGAAACAGTATTGTTCTCCGGCTTGGCCATGAGTCCCAGGACCATGTTACTGTCTCCATGGAGATTTGGAAGGCTCCTGCATTCAGGATTTCTGGAAGCCTTCCCTGGTTCCCTAACAGCCCTACACTGGATTCTTTGAACAGCTATAACAAAATCCCACAAAGTGTGCAACTTTAAAGAACAAACATTTATTTTATCCAGTTCTGCTGTCTATTACTCTGAGTTCGGAGCGTTGACTTGTATTCAGTCCTTTTGGCAGCTTTGAGAGAAGAGTTCCCATGTCTCTCTTCTAGTTTTTGGTGTTTATCAGTAGTCTTTCATGACACACTATCCCAATTTTCCCAGGAGTGCCCTGGTTCTTAAGGAGTGGAATAAAGGGCAGAGGGGGGAGGTCATTGAAACCTCCCAGATCCACTGTGGGAGAACAGTGAGACCATCGGTTCCTATAAAGATTTACAGACAAAACCCTAATAAACAATTCTACATTACTCTACGGAATTGCTGTGAGTCCAAATGGACTCAGCGATCGGGGTTTGGTTTTGGTTGATCCTGGATTTGGGGTTCCCAGATAGAATAGAGGGCTACTCTACTGGGCCAAGTGCTGGGCTACAAATCAGAAGGCTGGCGATTTGAATCTACTCAGAGACATCTCAGAAGAAAGGCCTGGAGATCTAGTTGCAAAAAACGGCAGCCTTTGAAAATCCGATGACACACCAAACACATCACCAGGAATCGGAATCAACTCAGTAGCGACTGGTTGGTTAGTTCATTTGTTCTGGTTTTATCACAGAAAGACCAGTGTACATGGAAATTTCTCAGTCTCGGGTAAACTAGGACAATTGATTACCTTAGTAGTCCTCAAAAGGAAAAACACTGTCTATAACTTGAGGTTGATAGCAAGTTAAGGACAAATGACTTACTTCCCTAATGCTGACTTGGAGTCATTTTTCTTTTTTTGGATCCTCACACACACAATATATTTAATTGGACCTACCAAAATACCAAACGAACCACATCCCCTCCTTTTCATAGCATGACAATAAGTACTGAATTCCCCTCACCTGTTTTTTTCCTGCTGACTGGCTACTCAGTGGAGCATTACCTGCTTAGCTGCTTCTATCTGCCTGCTTTTCACTTCAGCCAATCTTCTCCGAACCACCTCCAGTTTGCCTGCATCTTCTTAATACCACGTCACTCCATTTTCCATGTCAGGCACCTCGTTTCATTTGTGCAGCAGGCACAACAAACCCATGTTAGCATCTGATCCAATGACTGCAATTGCCTTTTTAAATACATGCAACAGACAGAAAGACTTTGCTCAGCCTGTGAAGAATTAATACCTTCTCAGAGTCAAACAAACAAGTATATCTCTTTTGGTTAGAAGATTCAGGGAAATCTTCCTGTAAATTTGATGACACTCAGCAGCTGAGACTCTGAGGATTGGGTTTAGAGGTCTAACTTTCCTCCCACTACCTAGGAGAGCTTAGAGGAGTCATTTCACCTGTGTGACTCTCCATTTCCTTTTGAATAAAAATGAAGGGGTTATTCTTTGAGAAACTACCAAAGAGTTAGCATGCTGTTAACAGTTGGTAGCTGTGGAGTCAGTTCAAACTCAGAGGAACTCTGTGGAGAACAAAAATGAAACACTGCCCACTCATGCACTAGCCTTGGGATTGTCTCTGTGTCTGAGCCATTGCCACATTTAGTGCGCTGATTCGTCTTGTTGGGAGTCTTCCTCTTTGGGACTGAACCTGCTTTCCTTTCTGGAGCACGATGTCTTTCTCCAGGGACTGGCTCCCCCATGACAACATGCCCACAGGATGTGAGATGAAGTCTCACCATCCTCACTCCTTATGAACTTCCTATATGTCCTTCTTCCAATCCAGATTTGCTCATTCTTCTGGAAGTGCATGGTGTGTTCAATATCTTTCACCAGCCTCTTATGAACCCCAATTCCACTCCTAGACAGGGATTCAAAAGAGTCAAAATAAGAATACAAGCAGCTATTTGTACACCAATACTCATGGCAGCCCTGTTCACGACAGTTACCAAACGGAAATATCCCAAGTGTCCACCAACAGATGAATGAATAAACAAAATATGCATATACACAATAGAATACTACTCAGCAGAAAGAGAAACGAAAAATCAGATAGATGCTACAACTTACACAAACAGCACACAAAGTGAAATAAGTCAGTCACAATAGGAAATATATTATAAGAATTCACTTATATGAAGTATGCCAAGATCGTGAAGATGAGGCAGGACTGAACAATATTACATTTGATTTTATGTACGGTTAAGACAAGAAGAGACACCAAAGTTTAATGGTGATTCTAAGGGGTGAGAGTGGTGGGAAAGAGAGAGTCCTCATTGGAGAGCACTAGGTTTTCATTAAGAGCAACTGAAAGGGTTACAAGCAGAGGGTGGTGACCATCGTACAGCATTGTGAAGGTGATTCGTGTCACTGAATGGTATCTACTTATGAATACCCTACGACAATGTCAGAGATAGTGCCATCAGGTGTGCACCCCAGGGTGGAAAACACTTCAAATATGATTGAGGAAGAGCTGCCCGCTCAAAGTAGACTTAACCGCAATGATGTGGAAGGAGTTAAGACTCTCGGACCTTCTTTTGGTGATGGACGTGACTCAAAATAAGAAGAAACAGCTGCAAACGTTTACTTGTCATCAGAACTTAGAATGTGCAAAGTATGAATCTAGGAATATTGGAAGTCATCAAAAATGAAATGTGACATATAAAGATCAATATCTTAGGCTTTAATTATCTGATGTGTTCTGGTATGGGCCATCCTGAATCAGACAATTGTATGGTTTACTGTGCCAGGAATAGCAAATTCAAAAGCAATGGTAACACACTTGTCACCAAAAAAGACATTTCAAGATATATCTTGGAGTGCAATACTGTCTGTGATAAGATAATATCTACCCAAATACAATGAAATCTAGTTAATATAACTACTATTCAAATGTGCCAACCACTAAAGCAAGTGATGAAGAAACCCAAGAATTCTACCAACTTATTCAGTCTGAAGTTAGTCAAAGATGCAATCCATATCCATTGATAATTATTTATTAGAATGGCAAACTTTGGAAACACAGAGCAAGGAAAGTCATTGGAAAATGAGATTCTGTTGAGTTGGTGATCACATAATAGAATTTGAGCTTTTGATAAGCTGAAGATCACATGATAGAATTTTGCAAGACAAATGACTTCTTCACTGTAAATACCTTTTTTCAGCAACATAAATGGTGACTATACATGTGGAGGTCACCAGATAGAATACATAGAAATCAAATTAACTACTTCTGTGGGAAGAGATGATGGAGAAGTTCAATAGCTGTAGCCAAAACATGGTTTCCTATGTAAATTCAGGTTGAAGTTGAAGAAAATTACAAGTCATGAAAGCAAATGTGAACTTGAATGTTGCCCCGGTGAATTTTGAGATTTCAAAAATATAACTGACAGGGCTGAGCCCTGGTGGCCTAGTGGTTGAGTGCAGGACTGCAGCCCACTGGCTTGGTGATTTAAATCCAGCAGCAGCTCTCCAGGAGCAAGGCTGGACCTCCCACTCCCACCAGAGGGCAGTGATCCCCCCCCAAAAAAGAAAGAAAAAATATACAGTTGACTCACTTAACACTAATAGCAGAAAACCTAGAAAGCTGTGGGATAAAATCAATAACAGTATACAAAAAGAAACAGTATTGGAAAAGACAGAAACAAAAGAAAAATCCAAGTGGATGTCAGAAGAGACTTTGAAACTTGCACTTGGTCATAGAGTAGCTAAGACAAATTAAAGAAATAATGAAGTCAAAAAACTGATCAGAATTTTTTTTGTTGTTTTGGGGGCATCACTGCCCTCTGGTGGTGGGAGTAGGAGGCCCAGCCTTGCTGCTGGATTTGAACCTCCAACCCAGTGGGCCGCAGTCCCGTGCACAACCACTATGCCACTGGGGCTCAGCCGATCAGAATATTTTAAGTGCAGATCAAGAAGATGAAGTATTATAATGAAATGTGCAAAGATCTGGAGTTAGAAAATGAAAAAGATATACTTACCTGGCAGGGGAGAAACCGCGATCACAAAGGTGGTTTGCCCAGGGCGAGGCTTATGCATTATACTCTGGATGTGCTGAAGCCTGTGATTTCCTCAAATGTGGGAAATTCGACTGCATAATTTGTGGTATTGGGGGACTATAGTCGTGTGCTCCCCTTTTAAAAAAAGAAAATGAAAAAGATAAGCTCAAAAACTGAAGGAAAAACAAGCCATGAGTGGCAATATTGAAAGATTCTATGGTTAAAATATTGAAAAATGCAGGAAATATCAAAAGAAGATAGAAGGAATATAGAGTCACTGTACCAAAAAAAAAAAAAAATCCTAGTCAACATTCCACCATTTCAGGAGATAGTATATAAGAACAAATGGTCCTATAGAAAGAAGTTCAAGCTGCCTTACAGGCATTAACAAAAAGCAAGACTCTAAGAATTGATGGAATGCCAATTGTGGCAGTCATGTATTCAAGATATCAATTTCATGATTGAGATGTAGGGGTGGAGTCTGGCCTGTTAATCTGGAGACAGCCATTGAGTAGCCAAGGAGGTCTCTGTGTGGGCATGGCTTTCTCCTGAAACTTCAGGGAACTCTCGCTGTATTTCCCTCATGGAGATGAGAGGCCCTCTCCCCAGTTATTGGGAGTCAGTCTCCTAGACAATGAACTAAGGACAAGACAAAATGGCAGTGTCCCAGGAGCTGGAGGAGCCAGAGGAGATGCCACCTGGCTTTACCCTGATGGAACCAGACCTCTGAAGCTAGAGAAGCCACGTGGAGACCGCCGCCAGTGCTGAGTTGCTTCTATCACCACTGGATGCTGTTGATGGACCCTGAGTCCTGGAAGCGAGGAGCCATGGGGAGATTCCTCCCAGTGCCGGGACTCTGCACCCACTGATCTGTGACTTCGTGAGTTGGAAGGAGACTTTGTAGACTGGTATCAGGCTTATGGGCTAATATCGGATTTATGACTTTGAACTGGACTGGGTTGGGATGCTTTCTCAATGTTCCATTCCTCTTGTATATAAACCTTATATCCATATGCATGTCAATGAATTTGTTTCTCCAGTCTACCTGGACTAATACACCAATGAAAGTGTTTCAACAAGTTAATGAAGCACTGTAAGCAATATCAGGAAAACTGTAAGACAGCTACTGGCCAAATGACTATAAGAGATAATATTTGTACCCATTCCAAAGAAAGGCAACCCAAAAGAATGTGAAAATTAAAGAAAATTTTATTAACATCACATGTAAGTAAAATTTTGCTAAAGATCATCCAACAACTGTTGTACATTGACAGAAATTCAGGCTGGATTTAGCAGATGACATGGAACAAGGAATACCATTGTTGATGTCAGATGGATCTTGGCTCAAAGAAGAATATTGAAAAGGTGTTTGCTTGTGTTTTAATGATTATGCAAAGGCATTCCACTGTGTGGATCATAACAAACTATAGATGATCTTGAGAGGAATGGGAATTCTAGAACACTTCATTATGCATATATATAAACAGGACATAGATCAAGAGGTAGTTATTTGACCTGAGCAAGGAAAATGCTACATGGTTCAAACTCAAGAAAGGCATTTTTTGGGCTTGTCTCTCTCACCATCCATCTTCATTTTGTATGCTGTGTAAATAAACTTGGAAGTTGGACTATGTGTATAAGAATACGGCATCAATATTGAAGGAAGATTTATTAACAACCTGTCATGCAGATGACTCAACCTTGCTTGCTGAAAGTGAGGAGGATTTGAAGCATTTGTTAGTGAAGATGTAAGATTGCAGGCTTTATTATGGATTAAAATTCAACAAAAAGAAAACAAAATCCTCACAGCTAGAACAGAGGAAATATCATGATACATGGGGAAAATGTTAGCATTGTCAAGTATTTCATCTTACTTGTATTCACAGTCAATGCTTGTGGAAGCAGCGACCAAGAAATCAAATGATCAAACGAGAGGTTACCCAAGAAAAAATTGAAAAAACTGCACCCAACAGTCTCCCATTGCACTAGGTAAATCTGCTGCACAGATCTCTTTACAGTGTTTAAGCCCAAGGGTGTCTCTTAAAGAACCAATGCCCCTGATGCAAGCCACGTTGCATTCAGTCACCTCATATGCGTGTGAAAGTTGGACATTGAATTTGAAAGACCAGTAAAGAATTGCTGCATTTTGACTATAGTGCTGGTAAAGAATACCAAAAGTACCATGGATTACCAAAAGAATACATGAAGCTAGAAGGTGAACAAGTGGCCATCTAGCACAGAAGCAGCAAAGCCCACATGGAAGAAACACACTGGCCTGTGTGATCACAAGGGGTCAAAGGGAGCAGATATCAAACATCAGAGAACAAGAATCACATCACTACAAATGAAGAGGAGAGCAGGGTGGGGACCCAAGGCCCACTTGTGGCCAATTAGACACCCCTTTATAGGGGAGTTGCAGGGAGGAGACAGGCCAGTCAAGGTGCAGTGAGGTAGAGATGAAGCATACATCTTTCCTCTAGTTCTTGAAGGCTTCTTCCCCCCAACATCATGGTTCCAACTCTACCTTACAAATCCAGCTGGACTGGAGAAAGTACACTGGTAGAGAGGGGAACTGGAAATACAGGTAACCCAGGACAGATGGACCCCTCGGGGCCAGAGGTGAGAGTGGAGTTACCGGATGGGTGGAGGGAAGGTGGGGTAGAGAGAGAGAGCTAACTACAAGGATCCACACATAACCTCCTATCTGGAGGACAGACATCGAAGGAGTGGGTGAAGGCAGATATCAGGCAGTGTAAGTTATGACAGAACCATAATAATGTATAAAGTATTGAGGGTTGGTGGGGGGGGAGGGGGAGCAGGGACAGAGGGGAAAGAATAGGAAGCTGATAGCAAGGGTCTGAGTGGAAAAGTGGATATTTGGAGAAAGATAACGGCAGCAGGCATGTGAAGGTGCTTGGCACAGTCTATGTAGCTATGTATTGTGAAAAGCGATGTATGAGGCCCCAATAAAATTATTTTTTAAAAAAAGAACACATGGAGCTGTCTCGAAAGAAGTAGAGCAGAATGCTTCTTAGACATAAAGATGGCACCACGTACTAGTCCCTGGGAAATGGCCTCATGCTTGGTAAAGTAGGGAAGTAGAGAACCGAGGAAGAGCTTGGATAAGATGAATTGGCAGGACTGGGCAACAGAGGGCTCAGACATGATGCCAACTGTGAAGCTGGTACTGGGTCTGGCGGTGTTCCGTTCTATTGGCGGCTAGGAGCTAAAACCCATTTGCCAACACCAGGCAGCAACAATAGCAGCATGGCAAGGAAAACCCCTTTTCCAAATACGATCCGTGCCACTGCGACAGAGACCTGGGCTTCAACATATTTTCCTGGAACACACAATTCCATCTACGACATCTTCCCTCTCCCACACATATTTAACATATTTCTTAGAAAAGCTTTTGTTTACATTTCTTCAACTCCCCCCCTCCCCACACCCACCCCCACACCCACCCCACTGTAGAGCACAGCATTACCCTGCAATTGACAGAGGTTGTTCGGGCTGAAGGGCAGGTGATGGGATGGGAATCGGTTGAAGAGAGTCAGGAGGCTGATAGACCAGCTATAATTTGTGGTTATTTAATTACAAAATAAGCTCCCTCCCCAGTCCTGGTTAAACAGCTTCTGTCTAGACTCCACACAAATCTTTCTCCCCACTGGTGCGTTTATGTATCATTGGTGTATTTGTGTTAAGTGGGACACGAATTGCTTATCTCCCCCCGCCCCAAAAAAAAAAAAAAAGAAAAGTTCATTCTGGACACAGCTGAGTTTTTAGATTTGGGATTTTAGCCTAGTCAAGACCACACCTGCAGATGTCTGGTATATGTGGGTTGCCTAATGGGTGAGCACAGAACCCCATTCAAATACCATACACCAGGAACAGACTGGATGGGAAAATGTTTTCTTGGAAAACATTGGAATTCTTCTCTCATTTAAAGAATGTAGAGAATCAAAGCCTAAAGTCTCCAAACTCAAATCCACTGCCACTGAGAGTCAATGCTGACCCATAGTGACCCCTGTGGGTTTCTGAGACTATTACTGTTTACAGGAGTGGAAAACCCAGTCTTTCTCCCGGGGAGCTGGTAGAGGTTTCAAACTGTCAACCACGTGGATCAAAAGACAACATGTGACCACTCCACCACCAGGGCTCTAGCAGCTATCCAATCATATCCTCAGGATTGAATTCTGTTCTTAAAGCAGAATGGTTCCAGTAGAAAAATACTGTTGTTTCTGTTGTGACCTGCATCCCACCAGTCATTCGCTCCTGGATCCTCATCACCCCTGTAAACGGGCACACTAAATTGTGCCTGGTCCTGTGCCCTTTCATGGGGTTATAAATAAATTACATTTCTGTACTCCCTACTCTACTGTGCTTACCTGAGATCTACAGATCATGATCCACCTTGGTGCTACTGCTGTTAGCTGCTGAAGACAACCTCTCCATGCACAACAAGACAGCACTGTCCAGTCCCCATGAATGGTTGCAGAGTGGACTACTGTGAACCATAGGACTCTCATTTTGGAAGTAAATCATCAGGCCTTTATTCTGAGTCTCTCATAGTCTTGAAGCTCTCCTGAAACCTGTTGATCACCCTGACAACATGTAAGCCTCCCCTGGGAGACCAGAACTCAACCATTGACGGCCAACCTACCTCTGTACAAATGCTCACATTTAATGGCACTGGAAGATATCAATAAATGGTCCAATGCTTGTCTTATTCCTAAAATCCCCACCCACAAACAGGACACATACACATGCAGGCTGGAATGGACATGTGACATTGACAATTCAAGTCCCAAGAGCAGATTTTGAAAATTGGTGAGGAAGTGTTGGTGAAACTCTCCCTAAACATGGCACAATGGAGTTTTGCGTTCTGTAGTAGCCATACAAGTATGACAGAAAATTCTGCATA
>PVJH01004516.1:0-124210 GCA_004026705.1 Nesogale talazaci
ATTTTGGATGTTGGTTTTCTTGATGCCTCATCCTCCAGCAGACTGATAATCCTAATGTTGTTTCTTTTCATAGTATCAGCCAGGCTTCTAATATTTTCTTCTGCTTCTTTCATAGACTTGTTAGATTTTTTCTCCCACTTATTAATTTCTACTTGTGAGTCCTCTAGGTCACTTGTCCTGTTTTCTGCCTCCTCCATTCTCTGGCCAAAATCTGAGAGCTTACTATTAGTTTTTGTTAGCTCACTCTTTAGTTCTTGGATTTCCCTTTGGTGCGTGGCCTTTATCTCCTGTATCAATTCTTCTTTCTTCTTTAATGCGTCACTCAAAAGCTGCATACGTGTTAGTAACATCTTGAAGATTTCTTTCTGTGGTTGATCGATCTCCGCATTTTCTATGAATGCTGTTAGGTCCAGCTGATCTTCTTGCATCGGATCCAATTTCTCTTTTCTTAATACTGTAGAAGCTGCTAGCTGTTTTTTGTTTGATTTATTCGTATAAGGTGGCATTTTCCTTGGTGTTTTGTGGCCCTGGGGTCTCTCTTTAGGAGGCTGGTCTTATAGCTTCCCTCAGGAACTGTTTGCAGCTAGGCCTTGCAGATCTGATAGAGTGTGTTGGCTGAGCAGGGAAGTGGGTTTAGGGGATGGGGTGGGAGTTGGGTGGTCTGTTCCTGGCTAAGGGCTATCCCACAGATAGGTGGGAAAGAATCCGCTAGTACTCTGGGGTGGGGAGGACAGGCTGGCTGTTTACCCAGGAGACAACGTAAAGCGGGCCTCTCTGTCGCCGGGCTTGGGCCCGGCACCCTGAACCGGCAGCGTCTGTGAGGAGTGCCAGCGCTGTGCGGAGTGCGGGTGTTCCTTCTGCTCCTGTTAGAAAGTGTGGCCCAGGTGGGCAAGCTTGGGTTTAGGGGATGGCTCGATCTTATCCTGAGCAGCGGTGGTGCCCTTAAAGTGTGCCTGGGTGTGGGCCTCCGGGGTGGGGGAGGGGCTGGCCCTCCGTTGTACTGGGGACACAGGAGTCCCTGGCGGTGTAGAGCTAGAGGTGTGGGTTTGCGTGGAGTGTCCCCTGGGTACCCTGGGCACCTTGGGGTGGGGCGGACTGGTCCGCAATTTCTTGCGGGCGTTGATTGACTGTAGGTCCCAGATCTCAGGGTCGCAGACCAGCGCCCTGGATCCTGCTGGCACAGAGAACCTGCAGCGTCTGCGGGTCGCGCCTGCTCCTGGTTCGGTGGAGGGCTCTGAGCTTTCCTGGACTCACAAAACCCAATTTGAGAGCCCTACCCTTCCCCATGTCACCCCCACTCACCGATCTCCAGGAACTCCGGCCGTGGGCTTCCTATCTGGCGGCCATCTTTCCCGAGTCATCGACACTACAACTTTTGATAGCAGGGCACCACCAGTTTTCTGCACTACTTTTGCTTATGCACGCATTTGTCTTCTGTGATCGTGTCAGGAAGGTGAGCATCATAGAATGGCAATTTAATAGCCTTGAGGAAGTACTTGAGTGGAGGTCCAATGCCCATCTGCTGTCTTAACACTAACCATATAGGTGTATGCATATAGATCTAGTTCCCCATAGTCATATATAAATATAGTCACCTATGTGCATACATGTATTTATATCTCTATAAAGGCCTTTTGCCCCGCAGTTCTTTCCCATGAGAGATCTTGGAATGTTATTTTTTTGCTATCAATGTAGCAGCATTCCTCTTTAATTTATCTTTCCAGACATAGTAAACCATATGATTCTCAATTTCCAAATGGTCAATTACATGTCAGATGCTTACAAATAGGAAAAACTTCTGTTATCATGCATATTTATTACAGTTAGAATTCTAATATTTTCTTAAAGTAAATATCTTGGATTAGACTATTATACATGTACTAATAATAGATATACAAACCAAACCCACTGTTACATAAAATTGACTCACAATAGGCCTCTATAATGTTTCTGAGATGACAAATTGATGAGACTAGAGATGCTTGGGCTGAGCCCCGGTGGCGTAGTGGTTGAGTGCGGGACTGCGGCTTGGCAGTTCAAATCCAGCAGCAACTCTCCGGGAGCAAGGCTGGGTAGCTCCCATGACCACCAGAGGGCGGTGATGACCCACATAAATTGATGAGAATAGAGATACTCATCTTCCTATCACAGAGCAGCTTTACAGTTTGAATCCCTAATCTTGTGCTTACTGGTCCAATGTCTACCTGCCAGTATTGCCAGGTCTCCTAACAATAGGAATTTGTAGTGATAATTATCGTTTTAATTCTTTTTGATCCTCTCATTTCACCTCACCCAGCCATTCCCCATGACCATACAAAGTATTTTAAGGATTATATAAAAGAGGGCTGAGCCCCGGTGCTGTAGTGGTTGTGTGCCGGACTATGGCCCACTAGGTTGGAGGTTCAAATCCAGCAGCAAGGCTGGGCCTCCTACTCCCACCACCAGAGGGCAGTGATGCCCCCCAAAGAAACAAAAAAAATTGAATTATAGAAAAGAGAACACAAGATAACAGAAGTGTTTCATGAACTTCCTCCCTTGTACACCACATTTACTCATGTGGTGTGTTGGATGATTATCTTTATCAAGCTACCAGGACAAAAAATGGAGGAACAATGCCTTTAGGTAAAGTAAACTTATATATATTTCCTTTCCAGAGAAACTGCTACACAGTAAGGCTGCAATTGAAAAACCAGTAGTATGAATATATCTTTATGGTAAAGCTATAAATATTATGTTCGTCAACATTGCTGGCTTATTCACAGTAAAAATATGAATGAATTCACTCAACACTATTATAGTAGCTACAGTTTTAATAAGAAAATGTAGTCATTTTAAATATATTGATTATCCATGCCTCACAAATAATTCCTTGAGATTTGGGCTCTAATTACTTTAATTGCAAGAAGATGGTGATTATTTGAAAATAAGTTTCATACTCTAATTGAAAACAAGGGAAAACAAAACAGTTTGTCTTTCTAATGTTAAAGGGAAGGCATTCAATTAACTTTTTATTGAATTTCACATGTGTCCCACCAATGCTATGGTCAATTTATATGAAAGAATTCAATATTTATTAACATTTAGAACTAAATTTTGTTAAAGTGATTAAACTATTCCATAGCTTTGCTAATCTATACTATGATTTACTGTTTCTATTGAAACACAATTTTTAAAGTAATATGCTGATTTTGCATATCATTATCTTTATTTTTGGTGCATATTTCATTTTTATTGACAATTTTAAAATCCCTTTATAGAATATTGCATTTAAAGCAATCAGTTCACCATAGAAAAGCAATGTGATCAGTAATCACATCTTGAAAGATTTAAGACAGCATCAAGTAAATTAAAAATAGTTAATGCTCTCTTTGAAAGCATGAAGTTTTGACAACATTTTCAATATGTAAAGTTGAACCATTTGAATACATAATTACTTGCAGAAAATTATATTCATTAAAATATACTATGTGTCAGCAATTTTTCAAATTACATTCTATGTTTTATCATTTGCAACTTCATCATCAGTCCTATAATATATCTATCATGCATTTGAGGCTTCCAGAGATTATGTAACAACTGCACACAGACAATATACTCTGTTCAATTCTTAGGCCCATGTCTGCTGAAAAACATATTTTCTTGTCTAAATTCATCAAATTTATTAATATGTATTGATAGATGTCACAAAACTCTGGCTGTACAGTGGTGAAGACAGAGTATAATAGCTAAAAGGCCGATTACTCAAATCTACCAACAATTCCATGGAAAAAAATAAATGATGATCTACTTTTATAAATATGACAACCTCGGTTGTGATATGTTGTTATATTTGCCCAATGGGTTCACTATGAGTCAAAATTTTGGGATTTTTGTTGCTATTTTTATATAAGAATCAACAATGGCAAAAATACAGCAAAGACGGAAGTTAATGAGAAAATATATCATTGCTCACAGATTAAAAATAAAAGTCTAGTAATTAGAGTAATTAATTACTAAAGTAATTTAATTTCTAAAGTATTTTAAATACCCTCTTGCATAAATCACATTTATGTAAAAGCTTTTCATTGAAAGTGAACAAATTGAGGTAGTACTTGAGAGGAAGTCCAATGTCCATGTGCTGCCTTAATACTAAGCCTGTAAGTATATGCCTGTAGATCTATTTCCCCATCATCATATAAAAATATATTTACCTAAGTTCATGCCTGTATTTAGACTTTCATAAGTACCCTTTGACTTCCATTTTTATCCTCTACTTCCTTTTACTTTTCTTTATCCCACTATAATGCTCAGTCTTCATTAGGTTTCAGTAATTTCTCTTTGTTGCATTACCCTTGACCACTCCCTGACAAGCCTCTCACACCACCTTACCACTGATTTTGGATCTCTTGTTTTCCCTTATCCCTGGGTTGGTCAGCACCACCTCCTTTCTCCCACTTTACCATCTCCCATTTTCCTCTGGAACTACCTGTCCTATTGTTTCCTCCTACAGTTTTTTCAGCCTATTTTATCTAGATAGATTTGTAGAGATAATAATATGTACCAAAAAAAAGAAGACTTCATAAGACAAAGCAACAAAAGAAAACAAAATGAGGACAACAGCAGAAATACCAATGTCCACAAAATATACAAGTTCAAAAATAATAAAAGAAAAACAATGCAAGTACTTCCTCAGTGCAAGAACACTTTGTTCTATTAAATTGGCTTTACATGATTCTCACTTTACGAACCCAATCGCTGAAGACAAATGTGTGCATAAGCAAAAGTGGTGAAGAAAGCTGATGGTGCCCAGCTATAAAAATATAACATTTGGGGTCTTAAAGGCTTGAAAGTAAGTAAGTGGTCATCTAGTTTTAAAGCAACAAAGCCCACATGAAAGAAGCACATCAACCTACGTGACCACAAGTTGTCAATGGAATCAGTTATCAGGCATCAAAGAATAAAAATTATATCATTGTGTAACCACCTTCCTGATATGATCACTGAAGATAAATGTGTGCATAAGCAAATGTGGTGAAGAAAGCTGATGGTGCCCAGCTATAAAAATATATAGCATCTGGGGTCTTAAAAGCTTGAAGGCAAAAAAGCGGCTACCTAGCTCAGGAGCAATAAAGACCACATTGAAGCACACCAGTCTGTGTGATCAAGAGATGTCAAAGGGATCAGGCATCATGTATCAAAGACCTAAAAATTATATCATTATAAATGAGGGGGGATTACAGATTGGAGACCCACAGGCCACCTGTAAGTGCAGCAACATTCCATTACAAAAAACATCATGGGAAGGAGCTGAGCCAGTCAAGGTGCAGTGCCGTAATGATGAAATAAGCAACTTTCCTCTAGTTCTTAAAGATTCCCTCCCTCCCACTACCATGATCCCAATTCTACCTTACAAATCTAGTTAGACCAGAGGGTGTATGTTTGTATAGATAGCAGCTGGAATCATGGGGAATCCAGCACAGATGATCCCTTCAGAACGAGTGGTGAAAGTGAAGATACTGGGAGGGGGAAGGGAAGGTGGAGTAGAAAGGGGCAACTGATTTTTATAACCTCCTCTGCAGGGTATGGACAACAAGGAAGAGAGTGAAGGGAAGTATTGAACAGTGTTTGATCTGAGAAAATAATAATAATTTATAAATTGTAATGGGTTCAGGGGGGAGGGGGGAGAAGGGAGGGAGGGAAGAATGAGGAGCTAATGTCAAGGGCTTAAGCAGAAAGAAAATGTTTTGAGAATGTTTTTGGCAACAAACATACAAATGTCCTTTACATATAATGCATGCATGTTAGGATTGTGATGAGAGTTTTATGAGCCCCCCCAAAATGATTTTAAAAATGACCAAAATGAGTAAATTTTATGTTTGATTTATTTAAAATATCAAATTGTGGTGCTAAAATGTTAAACAATAGCAACTGAGACTTTTTCAGAAAAAATAATTTCTTTTACCAATTCACATAGGCCTTGAATCTGAAATGAAAATCCCAAGAAATTTAAGTTAAATAATTTAACACAAACATCATTTAGCTTAAAAAATTATGTGGATGCAGCAGCATGTGCTATCAAATGCTCTTTAACAGTCAATAAAATTGGCAAGAGTCATTTCTCACTACCTGAGAGCTAGTTGGTTTTCAAATTATAGAATTCATTTGTCACACTCCACTTAGCATATATATAACTTCCCAACAAGAAATGTCTTCCTCAAGTAGCTATTTTAATGGTTGAATAATTAAGTTCTAAAATAAGAGATAATAGCAGGGAAATGTAAAAGACAGTTATATCTATTCCTCTCTATTCAGACAGAAATAAAGGTCACAAACAGAAGCATATCTCTTTTCTCAAATGATTTAATTTAGAAAACATAGAGTAGCAAATATATAAATATATACTTGATATTGCATTTGCCAAGATTATTTATCATATTCTATCTTTCAGCATTCAGAATCAAATAGCAAAATATTATGTTTGATCAGAGTATATTTAAATCTATATAAAATATGAATCTCAATACTAGATATATTACTATCTGTGAAAAATTTTAGTCCTATGCCATTTGCAAACATGCATTTCAGTGCAGTAATTAATAACTGAAGTTGTTTATTTTACCTTAACTATTCTAGAAAATAAGCTCTCAAAAATTTTGACACTTTCTGAGTTTAAAGAATGGTAGAAATGCAGCATGATAAAGTAGAGAAAGGAATGGCAATGATTGACCTGATTAATACTTCACTTTCAGATTACAGGTAAAGAATATTTCAGTGTTCCATTATGTAAAATTATCAGCCACATCTGAAAACAAATACAACTGGAAAAGCAGTGATACTAAGGCAGCCAGTGGCAGGGTATTAAGACTTCTTATCATTTTTTGGCAAAGAAATCTGCCTGCACAAGATATATGTGTAACTTGAAATGGATCAATTCTCTATGATAATGAAATTTTTATAAATATGCTCTTGTGTTTATATATGGCACTTTAAAAAATGCCCCACTTTATGTTCATGTCAAAATAGTCTCTTGACAATAGTCACATCCCTTCATTCTTCCTCTTTAGATTTAGTGTTTCAAAAATATGACTCATGTATGAATATTTTCAATAAATTCTAGTAAACCATGTTGTCTTTATAGAGTGGGGTGTCTAGAGATTAAAAATGCACATGAAAAAAACTAAGCTCACTCTAACTGAGTTAAGGCTGAATCACAGTGATTCTATAGGACAGGCAGATCTGTAGTTCATTGGACTCGGAAACTTTGAGTACAGGAAGTACATCAAAACTTGTTAAAGGCATATCACAAATATTAAGTCGCTAAAAATTGCATGATGAAAAACCAAAAAACTCAGAGTGACTATGTGAGTACATCAACTTGTTAGCAAAAATAAGTACTTTGTTACTACTTTTGTTTAAAATTTCAGTTTGCCATAATTATATTGTCTTTGTCTAAAATGATCACTTTTAAAATATTGGAAGAATATTATCTACCCCAAGTTTCTAATTAAATATAGAAACTTACATTTTTCACATATAATAAAAAGACGGTTTTCACTTCATAAAAGTTGTTTCTATAGCTGTTTTATTCACTAAGTCTTTCATCAATTCACCTCTCCACTTACAGTACAGTGCTACATCATGTATGGCTCTGATGATTGATGCCCAGCAAGCATATTTCAAATGACAGCAATGTCTCCTAGAGGACAGGAGAATGTGAAGTTTATAAAACATAACAAAGGAAGACCTTCTCATCTACTTCGGTAAAATATTGGTCACAAAATATCTGATCAATAGTAAAGGAACATTATCTCATTGAAAGTCAGAAGATGAGACTATTTGGCTAAAAGACACTCATAATACAACAAGGTAAGATCCAACCTGGACTATAATATTGACAGTCATTGCATAAAATCTACACACTAACAAGGAAGACCAAGTACTATGACTAGCATTCAAAGGTACTCACCAATAATGAATGTTGAATATGAACTAATTCTGTTTCACCACTGCTCGCAGAATAAAATGGAGTATATACACTAGCAAGATATATGGACATTAAATGCAGGCATTTACTTGCATGTATCATGAAATAATATAGATGACATTTGAAAGACTTGAAAGCTCAGAATACTTAATTGTGAAAATACACTGAATAAAGGAAAGCTGCACAGTGTAAAATCAGGAATGGTATGCATCTTTGTTGTACCCCTTCATCACACTTCTTAAATGGGCATGCTGATCAACTAACTTGAGAAGTTCCACTATATAAAAAACAATTTGATATCAGCATTGGATAAATGATTATTCATCATTTGAAATGTGGAGGCAGGGAAATCCTACTGACTGAAGACAAGAAAGAATTGAAATATTAATTTATGAAGATTAAGGATTTCAGATAATGTAGATTATTACAAATTAAAAAAAAACATTTAATGTCCTCAGACAATTAAAATAAACAGAAGATTGAAGTTGTCAAGGATTTCATCTTGATTGGATGAAGTACAATCAGAATTCAGAGAAGTTAAGGAGCTAAGAATCCAAGGACATGGCTCAAGGGGCAAACATACTGCAGCAGACCTGCAGGAAAAGTTGGAGAGCAGATGTCAGCAGGAGGATGAAGGGACAGCTGACTCAAGTCGTGGTACTTTCAATTACCATATAAACCTGTATAAATTTGAAAAAGGGTGAAGAAGAATCGATACATTTCAAAGATAGTGTGGGAGATGAATATTGAAGTACTAAAGATAGTCAAATGAACAAACATCGGTCTTGGAAGCATTAGAGCCAGAATTTTCTTACAAAGGAGGATGGTGTGACTTCATATTGCATGCTTTGGACAAGTTATCAGGACTGAGAAATCTCTGGGAAAGAACATCAATAAGAGACAGCCTTGAAGTTTGGTGGATTGACATAGTAACTGAAACAATGAGCTCAAATATAAAAATAGTTGTGAGGTTTACACCAAACGGCATTGTTTCTCTCAGAATCAGAACCAAGTCTATGTCACTTAACAATAACAATAACAAAAACAACAACAGTGTTTGAGATGCAAAATGGGAAATATTAGGGTCAATAGGTAAGAAATATAGCCTTAGTAATAGAAACAAAGCTAGAAATTATATGATAGAATTTTTCAAATCTTATTCCTATTTATTACAAATACATTTTTAGTAGGACACTCCAATAGGAAATATAGACTAATCAAATTGGCTACATCTGGTGATGCCGTTAGGACAACCTTGGACTACTAAATACAGTGAAAACCTCAGACCTATTAGAGGTTCTGCTGGAGAAAGATGATACTTTCTAGTCTCATAAATACTTTCAACCTCTAAAGTGCTATGCTGGGTCATTATGATTTAGAAGCAAGTTGATAAGTTTGGGAGATTTGGGTTGAAAAGACCACAGATAACTTCAATCTTTTTAGAACAAAGGCAGAAATATAAACCAGGGAGAGAATGAAACAAATCTGCAGGCTCAATTTGAAGTTCAAAAAAAATTAAAACTTTAGTTTTCATTACAATTAAAGACCTTGAGAGCAACCGTGTTTTTGTTAGGTAATGTAAAGTTGTTTTTGCCTCATAGAAGCTTAGTGTATAACAGAACTACACAATACCCTGTTCTTCATCATGCTCATAATTAATTTTATCCTTGAGCCTATTATTGCAGTCACTATATAAATTCATCTTATCAAGATCATTTCTCTAATTTGCTACGTCTTTGTCAGAGAGAATGCCCTTATCCAGGAATTGGTACATCCTGAAAACATTTCCAAAATGTATGAGCTAAAATCCTGATCCTTGCCTGTAAATAGAACACAGGTTATATTTATTCCAAGAAATATATTTTGTTTGATTTTTTGGTGTTTTCATGAGCTTTGGTGCTTTCAATATTCTTCACCAACAATACAGTTCCAATGCATCCAATTTTCTTCAGTATTCCTTATTCAATATTCAACTTTCACATGCACATAAGGTAAACGATGACATCATGGCTTTAATGTGGAGCATCTTAGTCCTCAAAGTCCTGACTTTCTAACAATTTAAGACAGGGTGGTCACACTTTTTCAGCATGTGAGCTACTTATAAAATAAGCTAATCGAAATGACCTCCCAACTACAAAAATGAAAGATATTTATTTTCATTTTTATATTTATTATACTTATTCATGAATGCATTGAAAATTCTTTATATGTGGAATGTATGTTTATACACCTTGCATAACTGCATGAGTCCACATTGCACAACACGACACAAAAAAACTATGATTATTTGTTGTAATTACCTGAGTTTACTCTGATGACTTGCACTGAATGGAATGAGACAGGTATGCACAATTTGGATGGTAGCTGACAGCCTCAAGCACACTTCAAAATGATCACCAGTTATAGTTTAATAGTGCTTGGACTTGATGATCTTTACGTGGGAAAAAGCCAAAAAATGCAGTCAAGGAGGCAGCATATTTTCTCATGCTTGAGTTCTTTTACTGCAAGTAAGTTCCAGAATTGCTCGTGTATTCTGGACTTCAGCTGAATGTCGGCTTGTAGTGTCAAAATGCCCCACTCCCTATGAAAGTGATATGTTTTTTCCTTCTAGTTGGTCCAGCTCCCCAACACCCTCTCTTACATTTAAGAGAAAATAAAACTAAGGTTTAAAAATTGGCAATTGGAAACATGTCAGTTTTGCTACTTAGCGCAGTTGTTTGCACATGCGTTTGACACCTAAAATTGCATCTGATTGACTGCACTGTTTATCAATTACATGATGGGATTGATGATAGACTTACATCTATTTTTTAATACCATGCAATCTACCCACAGTACATTTGCGATTGACCAGTGGATCATGATGGAAGTATTGAACACCCCTGCTTTAAGAGGGCAAGGGCACTATACATTTGATCTCTTGATTACTGCTTTTGTGAACATTGATTATGGATCCAAGCATGATGAAACCCTCAACAACTTAATTTTTCTCCCTCTGATTTTCATGATGTTAACTATTGCTCCAAGTCTAAATATTTAGGTTTTCTTTAAAGTGAGTTGTAATCCATACTGAAGACTTCATTTCTGGAACTTCATCAACAAATGCTTTGAGTTCTCCTCACTTCCAGAATGCAAGGTTGTGTCTTTTGCATATTACAGGTTTTTAATAAGCCTTTCCCAAACCTGATGCTTTATTCTTCATATAATCCAGATTATCTTGCTATTTGCTCAGCATATACAGGATACAAACCTGTAGCACACCTTTTTTGATATTGAACCATGTAATAATCCCTTGTTCTGTTATCACAGATACGTGAACGGATTTCACATATACACAGAGGATGGATTCTAGATGTGACTGTCCTCTGTTTATGTTAGTTTTATGATTGAAATGTAGGGGTGGAGTCTAGCCTGTTTATCTGGAGATAGCCATTGAGTTGCCAATGGTTTTCTCTTGATATGTCTGAGAAATCTCGTGATATTTTCCTCGTGGAGATGAGAAGCTATCTTCCCAGTTGTTGGAAGTTAGTCTCAGAGAAAAAGAATCAGGGACAAGACAGAATGGCCGCGTCTGAGAAGCTGGAGGAGCTAGCAGAGAGATCACACGGCTTTGCCTTGATGGAGCCAGACTTCTGAAGCTGCGGCGGCCACATGGAGACCTCTGCCAGCAATGGGTTACTTCTGCTGTTGATGGACCCTGAAGCCTGGAAGCGAGGAGCCATGTGGAAACCCCTGCCAGCACTGGGATTCTGCACCCACTGACCTGTGACTTCGTGATTCGGAAGGAGACTTTATAGATTGATTTCAAGCATATGGGTTAATATCGGACTTATGACTTTGAACTGGACTGCGTTCAATGTCCTGTTCCTCTTGTATATAAACCTTTCCCTTATATCTCTATGCATGTCTAAGAAATGTTTTCCTCTAGTCTACCCAGACTGTCACACTAGACTTCTATTATTCTCAAGGATATCCACAGTTTGTCATAGACCACAAAGTCAAATGTTTTCTCATTGCCAAAAATAAACAAGTAAAATTGTTTTTGGTATTCTCTCTTTTCAGGAATCCATTGAGCATCAACAATAACTGCTCTCGTTCCATATCTTCCTCTAATACTGGCCTAAACTTCTGTCAGTTCCCTGTCAATATATTGCTGCAATCATTGGTCTCTGACTCTTCAGCATTTTTTTTTTTTACTTCTAAGTCCCATCAATGAAATTTCCTGGGTTACTTTCAATGGAATGGGTACTTTGTATTCCCAGGATGAATCACAGTTTCAGACACAAAAAAAGGCAGTGCTACCTTGTCTTACAAAGCAGCTATGAGTCAGAATTGATGCCATGGTAGTGAGCTTTTGAGTCCAGTCAGTTGGCCAAGTAACCATCTTCCAAATTTCTTGCTTCCTCAGCTTGTGAAAGCATCTTAATTGAAATTCCATCAGCACCTGGAACCTTGTATTTGGCTTGTATTTCAGTGAAGATTGGACTTCTTCCTCGCTTCTTCTTCATTATATGGTGCCTATTCAAATGGTTATTGTCAATTAGCTCTTTTTGGTACAGTGTACGTGTCTGTGTGTGTGTGTGTGTAGTATGTGTCTGTGTCTGTGTGTACAGGTAAACTAGAATAGCAAATCCAGGCACATCATATGTGTGTAATAGAGAACTTTATGTGAAAAAGCAATTGTATATTAAGAAAACATCCCAGCCCAGTCCGTGTCAAGTCCATAAGTCCAACATTAGCCTACATGTCCAATACCAATATATTAATTGCTCTTCAGACTGAACCAACACATGTAATGATGCTGAATGCAAGACTATCACGGGCCAGTGGGTGGAAAGATTTAAGAATACAGATGTAGTAGAAGCATCTAAGCACTGGTGTGTCTCCATGCTATTCCTCCAGTTCTAGGGCCATGATTGTCATCATTGTGTCTTCATGTGACTTATCAACAGGGCTGGTTACAGGGAGAATATCAGAAAGAGTGGTGTGTCTATCTGGTCTTCAACGAGCTATTTACCTTTGTTATCCCTCCAAATGAGGATATCAAGCTGTTACCAGATTTACAGACTAGACTCTATCCCTTCAAGAGTTGACAGCAGATTATGTAACAACCACACTATGCATTCTTTTCATCTTCATTTAATGCTTCCTGTATCATTCAATATTTTCTCCATAGAATCTTTCACTATTGCAACTTAGGGTTGGATTTTTTTTCTTTATAATTTACAGTTTAAGATATGCTGGCCTTGTGTATTTTTTTTCCCAACTCTAGGTCTTTGAAGACATCGAAATATATTTCTGTTTGGCTTCTCGAATTAATGACCATTTGAAAATTTTTATTCAGTTCTTCAAATTCATGGTTTCATTTTTAATACCTACTCTATGTCCAAGCACAAGTCTCAGAGTTCCTTCTAGCATCTATGCTGATATTTTCTTTCCTGTCTATCTTTTAAATGATTTTTAGCTTTCTATATATATGATGTGTTTGATATAACTTCATAGATCATCAGGTCTTCCATGATTAGTGTTCAATGCATCAAATATATTCTGGAGATATTCTCAAGTGTTGAGGGCTATAAACAAATGTATGAATTTTGGCCTCAATGGAATTGCTTTAATCTTCTGAATCTTCAATCTTCACTTACATGTGAAAAATTAATGGTCTGTTTTACAACAGTCTTCTGGCCTGATAAGCTATTGATACTTATTTTCATAATAATTTAGTTCCATACTTGTAGTCAGTGTGATTTCTTTGCACTCATTGTATATAATCCAACACGTATAGTCCCCTATGAGCTGCTGCACATGGTATTTGTTATGAATTAATCTTACAAAATTCTATCATTCAATCTCCATGTTGATTTCTATCATAAATTATATTTCCATGTACTATTCTTTATTCATTGTTTCCAACTTTTACATTCGAATTACCAACTACTATCAATGCATATCAAATGTTATATTTGGTGATTTTAAATCTGAAGTCATTAATAGAAATCTACAGTGTCTTCCTCATTAGCTTTATTTCTCTATCTAAATAATAGTCATATTGATTGAATTTCCTTGAAAGTAAATACATATATTCTTATCGCAGGCATCATTGTATTTCAAGTAATAACTTCATATGTCTTTTCTGACAATGAATACCTTGCCATTCCACTTGATTCTGTTCATTTTTGTCAATATGAACAATATTAGTTTATGATTCAAAATGGCCAGGTGATGGGTAGATTTGTTATGCCAACATGGCCACAGAAGTTTGGTGAGTCTGTTGTGACGGCACGGCCAATGAACACATGGGATGCATTGAAGGGCAGAGATAGGAAGGGTTCGGCAAGTCCCGCCCTCTCTCTTGCTTCCAGATCTTCGGACCAGAGAACTGCCTTGTTCATCCTTTGCCTCAACCTCCAAGCAACACTACCCCTGGGACACCTAATTGTGGACAGTGTTGCTGTGAGTTGAGGATCCTTCAAGCCCTACTTCGCCACCCTCCTGGGATAAACATCTCTTGAGCTGGGGATTGTTGGAGTCTGTCATCTGGCTGACTGTTGGCGACCTGCTCTGCTGTTTGCTACCTGTGACCAGATAGCCTGGATTGCTCTAGAGAGGACTACTCAGCAGCCCTCAAGACTTGAAGGACTGCCAGTCTTCTAGTTGCCTCACGCAAGTGAGTTGCACAAAGCAATCTGTACTGCTTTATAGATAGTTAACTGTTTCTTTCTTATCTTATATACCTTTCTTTATATATAAATATATAAAAAGAATTACTAGTGTCCTGATTTTTATTTCTCTAAGAGAACCCTGCCTGACATAGCCAGTTTTAATCAATTCCAGGTAACAGCTTTAGTATCAATCTTTAGAGACTTAATTTCATTTGTGACAAATTGCATTTCTGTCTACAACCATCAATATTTTGAACTTGAATTTTTTGGGGGGGCATCACTGCCCACTGGTGGTCATGGAGTTACCCAGCCTTGATCCTGGAGAGTAGCTGCTGGATTTGTACCACCAAGTTCATGCGCCACAATCCTGCAGTCAACCACTATGCCACCAGGGCTCAGCCCCCGAATATGAATTTAAAGACCATCTCTTGAAGAATGTTTTTAAATTACTTTATTGGGTTCTCTTATACATTTTATCACAATTGCTGCATGCATCCATGGTGTCAAGCACATTTGCACAAAGTTTCCATCATAATTTTCAAAACATTTTCTTTCTACTTGAGCCATCAATACATTGTCCCCCTCCCCTACTCTCCCTCATGAACACTTGGTAATTCCTCATTTCTTTTCCATGTCTTACACTGACCACTGTCTTCCTTCACCCAATTTTTTGTTCTCCGTCCTCCTAGGAGGGGGTTATATGTTGATCATTGTGATCAATCCCCTTTTCTCCCCCACCTCTCCCTTCCCCTCCTGGTATCACTACTCTCATTATTGGTCCTGAGGGAGTTATCTGTCCTTAATTACATTTGTTGCAAGCTCTTATCTGTACCAGTGAACATGGTCTTTTCTAGCCAGATTTGCAAGGAAGAATTGGGGTCATCACAGTGAGGGAGAAAATTTTTAAAAAACTAAAGGAAAGTTGTATGTTTCACCAGTGCTGTATGTTTCACACTGCCCTGGCTCTTCTCTTCCTTGTGACCTTTAGAAGGGCTGTGCTGTCATCTACAGATGGGTGTTGGGTTTCCACGCTGCCTTCCCCCTCATGAAGAATTTTGGTTCATTGCCCACTTCTGATTAAAGACTTACAAGGACTAAAGACTAGGATCTCAGCAAGGACAGCATCATGAAGAAAACAAAGGGTGTTTAAAAAGGAAGCAAAACAAGAGGACGTTTGATGTCAATGAGAAACTGCAATTTGCTCTTGAGGGAACAGCAGAGAAAGTGAATGGAAGAAATGATGAAATGAGAGACATGGCTAGATGATTTTAAAATGTAGTTTGAGAAAACAAAGTTAAGTACTCTAGCAGAATATGCAAAAAAAAAACTTTCTTTAAAACATGGATCGGGGCGAATACAGTCAACATTTCTGTAGCTATCAGAATTGAAGAAACAAAAATCAATCTGGAGCTGTGTTACTGGATGTCTCTACTGATGAATTATTGAATGGAACTGTAGATATAAAAATAAGCACCAAAAATGATTATCTTCAATCATTTTAAGAAATAGCATATGCTCAAAAACTGATAATTTTGCAAGGAGGTTAACTCACATTGAAAGCACTGTCAAGAAAGCAACCCATCATGAATTGATAGAAGACTAACTAAGATAAAGACAATGATGGAGGCTCTCAATAAAAATGCCAAAATATTTGGAAACTATTTACCTGGTCAACAGATGAAAAGGTTATCACTTATGACCATTCTAATGGAAGGCAATTCAGTAGAAACTATATATAGCATGTTATTTTATGTTATACAATTTTGCCATTCAAATTATGTATAAAATAGTGAAGAATGAGAATTCCAGAAAACTCTATTGAATTTATGGAGACTTGTATATAATCCTAAATAGCCCTGATGGTATAATTTAATGGGCTGCTCACTGAAAGGCCAACAGTTCAAAATCAGCAGTCATTCTGCAGGGAAAATATGAGGCTTTCTTCACTGGTAAAGAGTTACTGTTTCAGAGACCTGAGGTCCAGTTTTAATGTGTCCTATGGAGTTTCCATGACTCAGAAGCTGCTAGGTGGGAATTTGTGAGCACAAATTATAAAAGGCAGTCATTCCAATTTGAATGGGGAAACAATGCATGGTATAAAAAGAAGAGAGTAATGAATAAGGATTGCAATGTGTTTCACCCTAGTTTTCCAACCTGTAGGTCCAGTAAATAAATTGACAGGAGCACTAAACATACAAGAATGCTGCAATGAGTGGAGAGAGTCATTAACACCCATGATATGCAAATGAAACAACTTTGTGAAAGTAAAGAATATTTACTGATCAACATCAAAGACCACAGCCATCAGTGTGGATACCACCTTAACATAAAGAAAACAAACATCTCAAAAAGTATCCAAAGAGGGTGGCCTGTCTGGGGAAGGGGCTGCTGGCACATGCTAGGCTGTGATGGTGGCAAGAAGAAGCTCCGTAATTAAGCCCAGAAGCAGAACAAGGACATGAATGAGGATGAGATGGCATTCACGCAGACACAGAGAAAAGAACCGAAGAAACTCGAGGCACTGACAGCGAAGGCTGCAGAAAAGGATGCCTTGGACACAGGTAGAATGAAGAAATCAATTTCAACTTTTCTTGGTGACTTGGGCAATGGTGATCCTTGATTCCTTTCAAGTGTAAATGTATGCATTCTCTGCTATTGCATTTGTTGCCACTTATAGTTAAAATGAAGTGCTGTCTTGGACTCTGCTGTACATTTAAGAATAAACTTTTGTAAAAAGGTAGAAAAGATATTGGATATTTAGTTCTTCTCACCCAGTCATTTCTATCTTAGCTGTAAGATCAGAGTGAACCCAGTAAAAACCCTGCCAGAGCTGCTCTTCAGTCTTTGTTATGCCCAGAATCCTGTACCATCTGGAATTAAAGCAACTCATTAAAAAAAAAAGTATACAAAGAAATATATAACACTTTCAGGTGCAGCTGCTATCTCAAAGTGTATGAAGAGATATTAGCAAGAAAGCTCAGGAAGTACAAAATACGGATAGTTGTTGGTTAATTTAAGCAGGAACAAAGTATTTAACTGTTGGCTGAAGGTTCAGTGGTTCAAACCCCTTAGAATTCCTAAGCATAAGATGTGGCAGTCTGCTTCACTAAAACCTTACAACTTCCCAAATTTAAGGTCAGTTCTAGTCAATCATGTAGAAGTCCTATGAGGCAGAATCATTTTTTTTTATTATAAGGGGAAAATCTATCTGTATGATAGCAATTCTTCGAATAATTCAAACTCATTTGGCTCAAAATTTTGTCTTCTATAAGACATGAGCTTTCGTCTTTTCTGGAAGTTATTTTAGGAATAGAAAAAAATGACTTCATTTTGAAGTGATATTATCATTGGCTGCACTTTTATCATACTCAGTGGCAATGAAGAAGATTGAAGAAAAATTGATGCATTTCATTTAGGGTGTTGATTAAGAATACTGAATCTCATGGATTGACAGAAGGACAAACACGCTTTCTTAGTGGAGAAAAGAAACCAGGTCTCAAGTACTCTTGGCATGTTATCAGAAGAGGCTAGTCCCTGACAAAAGACCTCATGCTAGTAAAGTAGAACCGAGGAAAGGGAAGGAAATGAGACAGATTGACACAATGGCAGCAAAAGTGAGATTTTCACCGTGACAATTGCGAATGTGGGTCAGCATCTAATTGTGTGTGATTTTGTTGTAAGTAGGGCTACAATCAGTTAGAGTATACTCTATAGCAGTTACCAACGTACCTTCACTGATGCTTAAAAATGAAGGGTAGTTTACAATGAAGTTTGCATTACATTAATATCTTAATGAAGCACAAAGAAAGGTTAAGTCATAAATGGGAAAATAAAAGTACATCCTTTTGCATATAAAGAAAAATTGTAATATAGATAACCTTGGAAGTTAAGCATAATGTAGCAGAAATTTTATTATGCATATCTTAAATGATCTGTAAAAGAAATTTAAATTGTGCAACTTCAAAAATCCATAATGTATTCTGAATGATGCACACGATAGTTAATGATGTATCATTTGTTTAAAAGAAATAGGATACAGCATTTACTTTATTTTTAATAGTGATATTTTTCACACAATTAAATTGCAATCATAGGTCATTCAGTTAAGAAAAGATTGCTTCTGTTCCATAAGGAAACTTCACAATGCTAGTTAAGTAGTGCTAATATCTAAAGTATATGAGACAAGTCATACAGTTACTAGTGAAATAGAAGCTTTGAGTGTCCAACTTGTTACTTTTCAACACTATGTCTAAATTTTCTTTACAGTAGAAAGAGGTGTTTTTTTCTTTTTCACATCAATATTAAATAGTCATTTTGATTTGTGAAGTTAGTGCTTTCATAAGAAGGAAAGGTTTTGAAATAGACAATGGATGTTACATGGTGGATGTTACATGACACCATATATGTGTCAATACCATCTAAGTTTGCAATTGAACATGGGACTTTTTATTTTGTGTTGCTTTTAGTATTGGCGACTTGATGATACCAGTGAAGGTAAAGCAGAGTAGACAGCAGAGAGTCTATCGCCATAACGCCACCATACACAGTCTGTCCCTGGAATATGTTCTGGGAGACAAGACATAGGAGCTTACTACTCACTAGCTGTCTACATGAATGCTGGGGGAAGCCTGTGCTTCTGTGCTTATAAGCTCAAGTCAACAAAGGTTCAGGAAAAATATTTCTAATTTCTAATGAAAATGATAGAATCTCTAGAGCTGACATTTATAGCCAGATAACTATATTCAACTATATTATATTTTGCAGCATGATTTTTTGGTAAGTAATGTTATGTTTTTTCTTACACCATATAAGTTCCATTGCACAATATAATTCAGATAATAATTTTTGGATCCAATTTTAAAAATATGAAAATTGACCAGTTGATTCCATTGCTATGATCTTGGTCTATCAATCAGTTATCAATAAATTACTTTGATATTCATTGATTTTTTGTTGTTTTCTGACAATATATTTCAATAATGTATTATTCGAAATTCCTAATACTATACATGATCTATTAGTTTTAGCTATTTTTCTAAGAATAGTTTTCTTCACCGACTACTAAGTAACAGAATTTCAAAAAAGAAGGATAAATTCACTTTTATTTTATGTTTTGTCAATCAAAAACAAAAAGATGTCTTATCAGAATCAAGTGTTTCAACTTCTCTGAACCATTTGTACAGCAGAATGCAACATGACCCGCTCCTCCATAATCTTCACATCTTGCCCACTGGAGAACCTTGCCATAGCCATGTCATCATTTCGTCTATTTAAGGGTCATTAGATTTTTCTTTCAACCTCGACTTTATCGAGCATGATATTGTGCTACAGGTATTGGTGTCTGCTGATAACATAACAAAAGTCCTGCCATCCTCTTTTCTAAAGCGTATCCCAAAACTACTTCTGCCAAGACTTTTTTGATCATTTGATTGGTGAATATTATTTACCAACTCCATCATTCAATCGCTTACATGCTCAGTAAGTGATTGAAATTCCATAACTAGGACCAGCCACAATGTGTTCCACAAAGTGACATCTTATTCTTTAAAGTTTTGTATATTTATTAGAGATGTTATTTTTGAAGCTTTTATTGTGAATTGAATAATTTTTTGCAAATTGAAACTATCATCTATTCAACAATTCAAACACATTTTATTCATAATATTCAAATATTTTTATTCAAACACATACTGACAACCCTCTTATCTTTCTTGCTTTTCCCTTCATCCTAGTTAATATAGTCTTCCTTCTAGTTAGTAATTTATCTCTCTTCCTTCCCACACTTGGTGACCTTAAAAAGAATATATAGTTTAGTGTGGCAATCCTTTATTGATTTTAGACAAACTACAGGACTTATATAATTTTATTAACTTTATAATTAATTATATATTATATGCTAATTGCATATTAGTATATATTATGTAGAATATAATATATTTGGTTTTGCAATTGACTTATTTACCTTATAATATTCTTCAATTTAATCTCTGTTATGAGATTTTTCATATGTTCATAATCACTCATTAATTTGCATACTATTACTTTGTTTGTATTTACTATAGTTTAATCATTCATTTTTTGGTTGATAACAATTTAGGTGTCCCACATTTTTATTATTGGAAATAGTGATTTTAGAAAGGGATATAAGAGTCACCTAAATTGGCAAAGGAGAAGTAAAATTATCATTATTTGCAAATCATGTGTTCCAATTTGTAGAAAATCTCATGGACACAGCAAGCAATTATTGGAATTAATTGAGATATTTCACAGAGTAGAAAATAAAATACTGAGATACCAAAAATCAGTCAGATTTCTTTACACTATAAAAGAGTAATATGGAAAGAAAATAGAGGCAAACTTAAGCATGGCATAAGTATGCTGTCAAGCATAATTCAAAACACATGTGCAGTGGGCTGAGCCCCGGTGGTGCAGTGGTTGTGCACGGGACTGCGGCCCATTGGGATGGAAGTTCAATTCCAGCTCCACAGAAGCAAAAGCTGGGCCTCCTGCTTCCACCACCAGAGGGCATTGATGCCCAAAAAACTAAAAAAAAATGTACAGTGAAAGACAAACTGCAAATCTGGTAGCTATTAAAAATTAAACACCCATGCACATCAAATGATAAATGATTACATAAGGAAATAAAAAGGGAGTCCAGAGAATGGGAATAAATTTCTGGAAACTTCATTTTAAGCAATGAATTTGTTGATAAATTGTAACTTTTGATAACCATGAGTCTCTAATTGAGATTATTAGTCAGCAATACTACCCTGTGTGTGGGCACACCTGTGAAATAAAGAAAACCATTGAAGGAAGAGAGTAGCCAGTACCTCATACAATCAAAAGAGTCCAAATTATTTGGAAGCTTTAGTGGTGTCCACAGAGTAGGCAACTTAGTTGCGGCAGAAATGTCTGCAGCTGTGGCGGCATTAGTGTCAGCCATGGCTATGGTATATAAAGAGGTGGTAGAGATAGTTATAATGGATTTGGTAATGATGAAAGCAATTTTGCAGGTTATGAAAGATACAATGATTTTAACAATCATCTGACTTTGCAATTTGGACCAATTAAGGTAGAAAACATTGTAGGCAGGTGATCTGCCTCTCTGGTGGTGGAGGACAATGTGATGCACAACTACTGAAACCATGGTAACTATAGCTATTCACGAAGCAGTAGTAGCTGTTACAGTGGCAGAAGATTTTTAATAGATGCCTGGATACAAAGCTTAAGAGGAGAACAGAACTAGAGAAGTGACAGGGAAGCAACAGGTTACAAAAAAAATTGTGAACTCAGCCAAGCACTATGGCAGCAGGACCTAGCTGATATGGAGAAGACATGATTTACATGATGCTCATGTGTATGGGCAAAAAAAATTGAGGATTGTCTTTGGATCTAATTGTATGAAAGGTAATTATAGTTTCCATTTTATGCAAAGTACAAAGCATACCATAAAGCATTTTAAAGTTTTAGAGATTTTTTTGTTACTATATGGTTCATTGCTAAATGTAATAGTTTGATCATGATACTGAATAGATGTGTTTTCATAAGGGAAAATTTTTCAACATAAGCTTTTCAATTTCCAATTTTGGAACAAAAAGATCAAAATGGAATAATCCAAGTAACATCTGGAGTCACTGGTCCCCCTTGCAATTTATACTGTGGTCACCTTCATCAAATTTTAGATGTCATTGAGTCTCCTTCTACCCACACTTACCCTGTGCACAATAGAATGAAACACGGCAAAAGCATGATTGTTCCTAGGCCTGAGTCCACGGATACAGCCACTGGGCCTTCCTGCTTTCACGGCCTTCCCACTTTCCCAAGCACTATATCCTTCCCCAAGGACTGGTGTCTCCTGATAATATGCCTAAAGTATGTAAAACCAAGTACTACCTGCTTTGCCTCTTGCTTCAAAAAACAAGGTAAGTTTGTCTTTTGATTCCCATAGAACTTTTTATGTTCTTATCCAACACCAGAAATTAAATGCAACTGTTCTTCTATGGTCTTCTGGATTCAATATCCAATTTTCACATGCATGTAATGCAATCAATGGTTAGGAGTGCCATGGCTTTGGTTAGGTGTACCTTAATCCACCAAGTAGCATCCTCATTCTTCAATACTCTAGAGAACTTCATTGAAGCAGATTTACCTTATTGATTTTGATTTCTTGACCTCTTTTGATTTCTTGACTTCTGCTCCCGTGAACATTGATTGTGGATTCCAGTGTAAAAAAAAAATCCTTGACAGCTTCAGCAGTTTCTCCATTTATCCTGACATTGCTTCTTGCTCCAATTGTGAGATGTTTGGTCATCTTTGCACTGAGCCTTAATCCTTGGTCTCCATCAGCAAGTACTTCAATTCCTCCTTGCTTTCAGTCAACAGGGCTGTGTCATCTGCATATAGCAGGATGTTAATAAGTCTTCCACCATTCCTGATGCCAAAATTTTCTTCATTTAGACTTGCTTCTCTGATGGTCTGTTCAGCATATAGATTGAACAAGTATGGTGAAAGACTACAACACTGACCCACATCATTCCTGATTATAAATCAAGCAGTATTTCTTTGTTCTCTTTCCATAATTGACTATGGGTCCAAGTTCAAGTTCCTCATGAGCACAATGCAGAGTTCTGGAATTCCCATTATTATCAAAGTTATCCACACTTTATTGTAGTGCACCCATTCAAATGCTTTTGCAGAGTCAATGTAACACAAGTAAACAGATTTCTGGTATTCTCTGCTTTGAACCAAGATTCATCTGACATCAGTAGTGATATTCTTTATCCCATGTCCTCTTGTGAAACCAGCCAAAATTTATGGCAGTTTGTTGTCAATTTATTACTGCACCCATTGTGGAATTATCTAAGTAAAATTTTACATGTGTCCAATATCAATGATATGATTCTATGGTTTGAGCATTTTGTTGGAATTGGCATAAATATAGATCACTTCCCATCTGATGGCCAAATGTCTGTCTTCCAAATTTCCTGGCATAGGTGAATGAGTGCTTCTAGTGCTGCTTCCGCTTTCTGGAGCATTTCAATGGGTATTATATCGATTATTAGATCCTTGTCTTAAGTAAAGTTTTGTCTTTTTTAAAGAATAGTATCTTAAAGTAGAACACTTGGAAATCCCCTTATTCTCCATATCTAAATACAAACAAAAACTCAAACAAATTTAAAATCACAAATCCAAAATTGTACTACCAGACACAGATACCAAATATCTATGACCTTATCTTTGTATGCAAATCCTGAACCAAAGTGCTGGACTATTTGTCCTCAATTCACCATGATTCCTCAACCCAATGTAGAATGAAAGCATGTGATAAAAGCATATAAACACTACTATCTTTTTGAGGAGACTTGAAGAATTTCAGGGAAAAACTCCATTACCTTTCAATTTCATTTTCCACCAACTTCTTGATAGCCTCTCATATATTATATGCTAATATATTTGTATAAATCTCTTTTTAGTTTATATATTGTGGTCATTGCAAATGGCTGTGATAATTGAAGATTTTTTATCAATATATATGGATTTCTCTTTTCCACTGCCCTGTTACCAGACCAAGATGTTGTCCTTCTCGAGGGACAGATCTCTACTGACATTATGTCAAATGCATGTGAAATGAAGTCTCAAGATCATTGGCCCTAAGAGTCATTCAGCCTTACTTCTTCTAAGAGAGATTTATTTGACTTCACATCAAGAGACATGTCTGGTCCTCTTTGGGGCTAAAGTTGTATATATTTGTGTTTCCTCTTATGATTTCCCCCCTGATATTAGAAAACAAACATATGCCATCTTTTTATTTAGTTAAATTGATACCATCCTTGACAAAGTAGCTTCTTTTTAATATACATAAAAGCAAGTAGGTTTCACTGGTATATTACTCTAGCTTCCTATAATACTTAATTCAGATGTTTAGAATTTTGACAGTCTTGATAACTTTGATAATACATGGTATTGAGTATAAACATTGTGCAATCATCAGCGTAGTCCAACTTATAGCAATCTTAAGGGACAAATGAGAACTTCCACTTTGGGTTTATGAGACTTGAAATCTTTGCAGAAGTAGTATTCTCACTTTTCTCCCAGATTTCAAACAACTCACCTTGGCACAGAACCTCAATTCATGGCCAATTATGCCACATGGTTGGTATTTATTTTATCTAGAACTTTTTTTAAAGTAAGCTTAACTATTATATTTATAAGCATTTTCATGCTATGTTCCTTCTGATTTTAAATTGACTTTATTTGGTTTTGTGTTAGTTGTGTAATTTACTACTACTAGATATTCTGATTTAACCACTTATTTATGTATGTATACATATATTTGCTAATCATAACGATTTTAAATATTTTCATCTACATATAAGACTGTGCTTTAATTATTCATTAAAACCTTAACCAAAATTTTCCAATAAAAGGATGAGTCATATGGAACTTACAAAAATGTCTATGATACTTTGTACCTTGAATATACTAGAGTGAACCAAGGCTTCCATTATTCCGATGTAGAAAGTGACAGGGTTCACAAAGTACATAAGATACAAAAATTGTGAGATACAAAAATTTGCTACTTGGGACTGAGAAGCCTAAAAAATAAGATGATTTTTTTTTCTTCAGTAACACTGGTGATGTTTTAAGGCTCTTGGAACCATTTTTCTCCTTTCTCCTATACTGTTTAATTAATGAATTTGTTGTTTTGATCTATGAATTTGAGTTGGTTCTTTTTATATTATTGATATGAGAAGAGTACAAAGTTAAAACAAGTAATGTAAGGAAAAGTAATAAAATGAAAGAATATTTAGTACCATAGACTAATTTTATAGACAGCATATTGATAGTAGTTACTGAAATACATGGACAACACATTAAATGAGATCATCAGTCTCTAAAATGTTTAGATATATTGGAAGTTTGGTTTGTGAGCATAGAAAAATTATATCATGTTTGGAGGTTTCTGATGTTCAGTCTGTGATTTAAAAAGTAAAAAGGAATAATGATTCCCTGCTGTTTCTAAAGGAACATTTTTATATTGGAATAGATGAATGCTACTGTTTTCATGTTAATATATAACTTACTGTTTTATAGTTGCTACTGTGACACTACTTATATGTTTAAAACAAATAAAAACTTCATGGATGTGTTATTTCTTATAGCCTGTTTTGTGGATTCTTTCAGATAATTTATTTATTGTTGTTGTTGGTACTTCTATCCTGCCACATAATTCATTCTCCACAGTCCTGTGTATCCTAGAAGTTGGTGCAGGTCATGCTGACACTTGGGTGTCCCTTTGCAATCTTGAGGACTGGGCAGGGTAGAGGAAGGACCATGTCTAAAAGCCATTTTGAAATAAGCAATGGTCCAGAGGACCACGTAGTGTTATTTTTCTGAGTATTTTGCTCATGTGAAGAATTCAGTATGTTTATAGAAATAGAGTGTAATAAGAAATCAAAATGGACCTTAGTTTTAAGGGAGATCGGCAATTGTTTTAATTGGTCTCTAAGAAAATGCTGTATGAAATGCCTAATGACTACAATCCAATTGTCACCCACTTGCTATGCAGAAAATAACTTATTTTGAAAGTAGGTCCTAAGAGGAGATTGATCTTTCCTTGAGTTAAATTTGTGGGAATTCAAAAGTTCCTCTATTAAGGTCTTGTTCTAAAGATCCCTCGTATGAAATCACAGATTTTGAGTGCATGACAACATTTTATGTTTACGGTTGTGGTAGTTATATAATCATTTATCCATTTTAGAGGCTTAAGAGTGAAGGGGTAGAGTGTAGTCTGGCATTCATGGCACAGTCCTTGAGCCTTCTGTGTGTTTATAGCCTTCTCCTGAGGATTCTGGGAACGCCTATATTCCTTCTTGGAGGTGAGATCCTCTCTCTCTCTCTCCCCCTCCCCCTCTCCCTCCCTGTCCTCTCTCCACTCCCTGGCACTCATTGAAGTTCAAAGGACACATGGAACAAGGGTAGAGTCCTGAGCTGGAGAACGATATGGAAAGCCTTGCCAGTGCTGAGATGGTTACAATGTCAGTCTTCCCCCCCCACTGGAATGTGTGCTTCCTGCATTCAAGGACATTGCATGTATTCTGTGAATCTGAAGAGGAATTTATAGATTAATACAAAACATATGGATGACTATTGTACTTTTGGACTTGATCTGGACTGGCCTGGGATGTTTTCTTAATGTACAATTACTCTTTATATAAAGCTCTTTGCTATACACATATGAGTGCCTATAAATTTGCTTCTCTACTCTACCTAGACTGACACAATTATCAAATAATTTCTTCATAAATCATGGCTAGAAATGGAAATCATGGTTAAAAGGGAAATATGAGGGCACCCCAAAATACTAAATCTAACTGTAATGCCTGACACAAAGTTTGCTTAGGCCCCTTTTTCATAGGTATGATTTCTGCTTCTGAGAAAAGGCTGGTAACTATTCATGGAACAAGAAAACAAGGACAGTTTGGCCTTTTCAAATATACTTATCATCATCTTCCCACACCCACCACCAAAAATAAGATCATGGCTGTAGAGTACCTTCATATTCATAACAAAACTTTGCATATATTTGTGGAAAAAAGGCAGTCTAATTAGTCTCCTGTGGAATGCTTGGTGGGTGTAAACTATAAACTCTGCTTTTAGCAGTCCAAGGGTTACATAAAGTCACAGCCAGCACATTTTTAATAGACTTTCAACAGGATATGTCCACTTCATATTATCCTGCTAATATTATCTTGATAGTTTATATTATCATGTATTGAGTGATATTCTTTCCTCTGTGTTACCTTTCATGGTTCAGAGAGTTCCATACTCTCTGAACATTGTATTGTCTTCCAAAAATGTCATAGCATTTTTCATAGTGTGAGAGGATTTTGATCTCTCCAGGTCAGTATAATTTTGCTCCTAAGTATTGGATATTGGAGAGATGTCAATAAAATAACTCAAACCGAAATCATAGGAAGTCTTTTCTCAATATTTTTGCTTGTTTTTATAGTTTTGGCAACTAACTGGTGTTAAATCTTAGATACATGTGACACAAATTAAATTTATTAAATTACTAATTTAAAGTTGACACAAGGGACAGCTTTCTTAGTAGTTGTCTTTGAAGTCTTTTGGCTACTTTCACATCTTTACTACTATTTTAGTTGTTTATTTTGTTGAGTTTTCCATATGGATTTTCAGTATATTTCCATTTGTTTCCCATATGCATTGCCTTTCTCTGACATACCTCTGGGATCTTCAGATTAACAGTTTCATCTTAGATAAACTATGTTACTAAAACTATTACTTTGTAGGGCTGAGCCCCGGTGGCGTAAGTGGTTGAGTGCGGAACTGCAGCCCGCAGGCTTGGCGGTTCAAATCCAGCAGTGGCTGGGTAGCGCCCACGACCACCAGAGGCAGTGATGCCCACAAAAACAAACAAACAAAAAAAAAAAAAACAAAAAATATTACTTTGTGTTCAATTGTCCTTTTATTGAAGTTCTTGTTCTATCATATAAACTTTAGTGATTTGTATAGGTACATCTAAGTGTTTTATTTCAAAAACGTTTCTTAATATTTCTCCATTAGTATTTAACGTCTGTCCTGTTGACTGGATTCAATATACTCATTGTGAGTATTGTTAATGGAATTGTTGAATATTTTGTGAAGGATGCATAAATTATGCTAAATGAAGTGAACGCTTTATAAGCTGACCTGATATATTCAGTAGATGTAATTGAGCTCTTGCTTTAAGATTTGATTTAACCACATGAGAGTGATTATCACAATGTTGCTATATTCCATACTCACGCTCATAAGTCAAACACAGAAGACTAAGTCATATAATAAAATGTGGTGAATGTATTAGATGATGCCTGAATTTGAAAAGAGGAGCATGCTTGGAGTCATAACCACTTGTCTTAAAACAGGTAGCATCAACTATCCCATGAAGAAGAAAGCAGAAAAACCTAAGTGTAATGAAATATTTCAAAAATAAAACCCATAATCATTTAAGAAAATGAATTGTGGTTAAATTATAAATAATTTGCTTTATGGAAGACTGGGCTTGACAGTTGGAACCCTACCTCTATTTTGAATTTTATTATTAATTCAGGGTCTAGTTGATTTCCTTCTGAATATTAGCTAGCAATGTATAGTTTTGCTTTCAGGCAGAGTGTGTTGGTACTTGGATTAAATTACCAGGTATCTTGGTGACACTCTTGGGTAAAGGGTGGACTGCTATTAAAAAAAAAGGCTAACAGTTCAAATACACCAGCCACTCAATAGGTAAAAGAAGAGGCTTTCCACTTCTGTAATAATTTTCAAAACCTTGGAATACCTACAAAGTTTCTCTATGAGTTAATAGTCATGTGTTTAGTTGGCATTGATCCCAGGGAAGAGCGGTGTCCCCTGTATGATTGCATGGGGAGTCAGGGACTTGACTGTGGACTGCACAATGAACCGTTATCCACATCACCTTCAGCTGGAACCCAAAAAGTGCCATAAGGCATAAAAATGAGACTGCCTGCGCCTATAAAGATTTAGAACAGCAGAAATCCCCACAGGCAGTTCTATTCTGTCCTGTGATGTCACTGTGCCTTGGATTCAATTTGATGGCAGTGATTTAGTTTGGCTTTTGATTTCATTTGCCAAATAAAATTTAAGAAACTGATTAATAGAATTCAGGGTAACATGGTCTTGGCTTCTACTTGGCCCTCTACATCGACAGATGGGGAAAATCGCAGGACCAATCTTGTATTTAGGATGCGCCTCCCAGTCATATTTCCTGCCATTTCAGTAGCACTGACCTGCAAAAAGGGAAGAATTGAACTATTACAAAAATTTCTTAATCATTTTGTTTATTCTTTCATGCATAGTTATCCCTATGACTGTAAATTCACTGGACATCATTTTGATATCATGCTGATGGCTTATCTTGCCCAGATAAATATTGCTTTTTCTTTCCTCTGTCCTATTTAAAGCTTAACTGGGAAAGCCATATAAAGAAGGCTTCTTTCTAGAATACGAAGAGCCCTGGTGTGTGATCACTAACTGTTGGGCTACTTGCCATCAGGAAGACATCCAAATTCGCCAGCTCTTGTGTGAAGGAAAGTCACGATATTTGATTCCTCTTAAAAAGCAAATCCAACAGAGCCCTGGGCATCTAACTGTGCTCTCAAGGTGGGGAATTCAAAATCACCAGCTGCTCCATAGGAAAAAGGTGCCACTGCCTGACCTGCAAATAGTTAAAGGTCCAGAAAACTTATCTAAAGGAATTATAAGTCAGAATCAACTCAGTGTGTTCAAGTACTTATTATATAGATGATAAAAGTTTCATACATTTCATTTTGTCTGGCTATTTTTAAAAAACTTCATATCAGGAGTTAACATAGGCATCATATCACTCTATAGTTTAATTACACAAACAGTTTTGTAGAATTGCTGCCACAATAAATTTCAAAACATTATTCTACTTCATGCACTCCTTGAAATCAACCCCCATTAGTCCCATCCCCAACACAAACCCTTATGCTTCTTGCTGTCCTTTAGCTCTGCATCAATCCTGGGCTTCATGTACTAAAAAAATAGAACAACAGATACCAAAAACATTCAAGAGGGTTACCTCCAATGACATAACACATCAGAGATATTGGTTTACAGCTAGAAATGTGAATCTTACAAGTTGGTAAGTGATCAAAATCTATTTCTTTGCCAAAATCCGTTTATTCAAAAATTCATGTAAATTGGCTTCTTTTTCTATTCATTTATATATCTAAGTACCAGAAACTTTTAATTATTTTTATCTAAAGCCAGTTTCATTATTCTTAATTAAATATAAAAAACCGAATCATCTTATTAATAATAATATATGCTATTAGAATTACTACAAAGAAGTTAACTTTGATAGTCATTTTTCAAAACTACTCAATAAATATCTTTACTGGAAGAAATAAAGGATCATTATAAATAGGGACATATTGTCTTAGAGGTAAAATCTTTGCTGTGGAGTGCACAATTTTGTGGTTACATATTACATTCTCAGAGAAGAATATTTGAAGCAACAGTTTAATGCCAGGCTAGTTATTAGGGGAGATTCTGGAAAGTTAGAGAAAAGAACGAAATTCAGGCTTAACTGCCTTATCTCACCCCTGATGAATAGTCCATCTAAATTGTCCTGGATTGAACTGGAGTGGTGAGGCCCTTTTTTTCTTCATATCATTAAATATGGGGAAACCCTGATAATGGCGTAATATGAAGCAAGTAAGATCTCGACATAGGGGCAATACTGAAAGATCTTATAACCAAAGTCTTTCAGGAGACTGTGCTCTAGTCAGCAGTATAATCCGTGCTTCTATGAGAGACAAAGTGGATTGCGTTATCTCTATATTCATCACACAAGTAATCTGCTGTAAAAGGAACAGAAATTATGATGATAATTCTGTCTCAGTATTTTTGTTTGTTAATTCTTCCTAAACTTGAGTAGATATTTGCTAGCATCACCCGGTTCTATATAATTTTTAAAGAAGCTATGGTGGCATAGGGAGTTAAACTTTGGGATGCTAACCACAAGGTTAGCAGTGAAAACCCCTCAGATATTTTGTGAGTAGAAGATCAATGAAGTTGTTTGCTTCTGAAAATATTTACTGTTTCAACATCCTGACAGGTCACTTCTGTTCTATAGCATGACAATAAGTCACAATGAAGTGGAAGGCAATGTGGACATAAACATTATGTTAGTCCAGGTTGACTAGAGAAAGAAATTTGGAGACATTCAAATGTGAATGTGAAAGAGTTTTAGATAAAAGAGCAATTGTGTATTGAGAAAGCACCCCAGCCCTTCCAGATCAAGTCAATGCGTCCTATATTAGTCCGTATGTCCACTACTAGTCCATAGAGTCCTCTTTTGACTAACACAGCCATGCAATAATACCAACTGCAGGAAGATCATAAGGCATTGAGTGAAAAGTCTTTGTGGATTCAGTGAAAGCATCTTAGTGCCAGCATGAGTCTCAGCTCCAGGTCTCTGGCTCCAACAGCACAGTTTCATCAGGCTTGTCATCAGCATTGTATAGCAGGGTGTGTGTGTGGGGGGGGGGCCTCCATTGAGCTATCTATCTCTGTATCCTCTCCAAATGAGGTCATCAAGCTGTGACCTGAATAGAAAGCTAAACTCCACTCCTCCACTCTTAATAATCTCAAGTTGACACCAGGTTATGCAACTATAACCACCAATATTTGTTTTCACAACTTAACTGCAATTTGATCAGATCACTTCAAATTCATTTTAAAATCTTTATATTTCTCAAATACAGTTTCTGATTGTAAAATCTACCTTTTACTTTTGCTTATGTAAGCAAAAAAGGGGGGAACTTTTAAATAAATATACCTTTAAATTTGGTCAAAACACACAATTTGGTGCAAATGTAGTTTTCAGACAAAAAAGTACTTACTGAAGACAATAGTTGGGAATGCAGTAGAAGGCGCTTTGGTTACCAAAGCCTATAAATCCTATACACCACCATTAAAACAACATGGATTCTCTCTAAAGAATACTCTCTCGAGTTATCTTCTGCCAACTAAAGTGAAATGCGATTAGGACAAATTTGGAAATTGGAAGGCAAACAAAAATCTGTATCTTTATGAAGTTTGTAGTTGAGTTTGTACAGACAGAAAATTAATTAAGCAGAACAGGTGATATTTCACTACTTCGAAAGTTAGAAAATGGAAAATTGATTTTTGTCTCATTAGATTAAATTATATTTTCATATTGACCCAAAGTGCTTCTGTTACTTTTCTTCCAGACAAGGTAAATATGCAAGTGTCTATTTATTTATAAAGCCTTGTCTCTCAAAATTTCAGCGAATGTTATTTTGAGTTTTATTGCTGCACAAATATTTTGACAGGTGATGATATTTTGTAAGATAAACAGAAAAATGCATCCAACCACTTCCACTATGCAATTTAGAGCTACAAATGAAGCTGAAATGTGGTAAGATCCATTCACAGATTAATTTATTAGTGTCTCATGTAGATTAAGATCAATGAAATCCACAAAGTTTAATTAAACTTTGATCATGTAATAGTTAAGTCATCTCCCTGAAACTGCTGAATTAAGAACACCTACCACTCAGCAATCATGTAATTTTCTTTTAGCCCACCAGAGTTATTAAAGTATTAGAGAAAAAACATCCAATCAAACCATTAAAGTAGGAAAAAGTTCAGAAATGTCTCCTCAGGTACTGGGTGGGGTAAAACTTAAGTGATTCTGGTCAGCAATACATATCACACACCCTCCAATAGAAAAGCAGTTTTCAAAGAAATTTATTCTGCATTCTTAAGTAAACAATTTTATTAAATTGCTGAGGATAAGAAGGAATTTTAGAGATGGAATAATGCTTTAAGAAAAAATATTCCTTTTAAGATTATATGTCCACATTTTCATTATACTGCTGGGAAACTTAAGCTTAAAGAAATGTGGGCTTTTAGAAGGGCATTAGAAGGGATTTTAGATTTTCTATAGGCTAACATCTGGGGATTTGATGCAGTACATCAAGGAGCAAAAATGTCAGGAAAAAATTCAGAATTACTTGAAGAAAAATTAGTATGAGTGCCATGTCTGACTTTCTCTGGTAACACAACTGAGGAGAATCCCACTCTCTTGATGTCCAATGTGGAGGCAGAAGCCTCCATTCTCCAACAGGCTTTCCTTCAGTCTAACATTGTCACATCACCTGATTCTCTACTTTTCTGCTGGGTTTGAAAATAGATTGCAATAAACACACAGGACTCACAAACAATGCTCTCGATTATGGAGGCACAAGTCACATCAAGCTAGGATTGGCAAACAATAAGGATGAAGCCTGCTTCTCTGCAGCACCTCTTTTCAGCCATGCCGGCGGGCATGCCTCTTTCTGATATGTGCTTCTTTGGCTTGAGCAAGTGTTACACAGATCCTTTAGCTCTGATAAATGTCCTGTTTCATGAAACCATTCAGCCTCCCTCCTCCTGTGGCCTCACTTCTCCATCTAATGCTCTCTGCTACTGCCCTGGCTTTATTTTTAAAGACTCTGCTGTCACCACCTCCTTATGCAAGAATTCCCGATAATGGTAGGTCCTCCTTCTTAGTATTGTAGGATTTTCTCTCCTTTTCTTAGGAAAAATTACAACCAGAATGTTTCTTAGAGACAAGGATGCTGACACTTCATCTTACGTGCTCTGGCCATGCTGTCAGAAGAGACTAGGCCTTGAAACAGGATATCATGGTTGATAACGTAGAGGGGCAGTGGAAAGGGGAACATCATATTCCAGGTGGATAGACTCAGTGGCTGCAACAATGGGCTCGAATATGATGACTGTGAGGCTGTCACAGGACAGGCAGCGTTTCTGTTGTATATGAGGTAGCACTGAGTGAGAACCTACTCTACAGCACCTAACAATATCCACAAAACCTAGGTAGTGAGAATGTAGACAGGAGAGACATAGCCAGTGATTTCATTTACCTGCAGAAACTTAAAGGAAGCTTGACTCTTAGGAGATACCTATTTGCAAGTCTCAGCTCCTTCCTCCCCTGAAACATGGGTTGCCTTTACACTGAACTACACTGAATTAACTTAATACATCCAAAAACAATTGGCTGCCTGTTTATCCTACTCTGGTGGCTTGTGTGTTGCTGTCATGCCAGATGTTTATGCCAGTGGTATTTGAAATGTCAGCAGATTACCCCCAGTGAACAACTTTAAGCAGATCTTCTAAACGTGGAAAAGACTATCATAGGAAGACCTGCCTCTGATATATACACCACGGGTTTGATGGGTGCAGTTTTACAATGATAATCACTATTTATTATAGTAAAGTTATAGAGAGCATGAGACAGAAAAATCATAAGAGTCAGACATGATTCACATCATGGTAGCAAACTCACCTCAGTTCCATCTGGTGGCCCACGTGGGGAGACACTGAGTGGGGAAGGGATGACATGAGGGAGAGGGGCCAAGAGAGAGTCCTTATAGTGCCCAAACCTTATATATCCTTTGTTGCCATGCAAGGCCCTTAATTACAGGTAAGGGCATGTGTCACAGGAAAGGGTTGTGCTAAATGCACACTTTACAGGAGAGGGAGGTATCCGGGTCCCATGTGACAAGACCAGAACCCAGACTCCTAGATGCGGCTAAAGATGTAAAACTAGCGATCATTAATAACAGCATGTGAAAGTGCCCACAAGATTCAAAGGAAGCAAACAATCACCCTAACAGCAGGGGAGTCAGCTCTATCTGTTGTGATACACAGAAGCCTTTTATGGACAGTCTTTAGGGAGAATATCTAACTTGACTTTCACAACTAATGCTAGCAAATCATTTACTTAAAATTTTGCAGGAATATAATTGTGGAAAAGTCCTGTCTTACTGCCACAACAGACAATGAAGATGGGTGAGGTGACCACTTCAGAGGAAGTCACCACTGAAAACTTTAAGCATAGTTTCAAAAATGCGTTTGATGCAGAGGCCTAATGAACAGAAGCAGAGCATTGTTGGAGTTGGGCCAGTGTCATGGGTGTGATGGGGTTTGAAATGTGACTGGAGAGGAACCACTTCCCTAAGTGGAGCATACTTTGGTGACCTGAGTGGGGTAAAGCTGTGGAGTGAAGCATTTGGGATCTTCATTTGCTGTAGGAGCATCTTCAAGGTAAAGAGGTATTTGCCAATGATTAGGATAAGGAATGTCTAAATAATGAATCTAGAAAAGTTAGAAGTATAAAAAAATGAAATTGGATGCAAAAAGATTGATATCCTAGGCTGACTGTGCTAAAATGAACTGGAACTGGCCCTTTGTATTCAGAAAATCATATTATTTACCATTCCTGTAATGCCACAATAAAGAAGCAAAACATGGTAATCATTGTCAGAATGATCAGTCAATCATTTCAAAATCAATCTTGAAATACAACTGTTCTTGGACTGAGCCCTGGTGGTGTAGTGCTTGAGTGTGGGACTGTGGCCCACTGGGTTGCCAGTTCAAATCCAGCATCAGCTCTTCAGGAGCAAGGTGGGGTCTCCTACACCCAACAGAGGGCAGTGATGCCCCCCCGACAAAAAAACCCAGAAATACGACTGTCCAAAAACTTAAAAAAAAAAGAAATACAGTACTGTGAATAATAGGATGATATATCTACCTGTGGTCAAGGAAATTTCTCAATATAACCATCATTCATACGTGTGCACCAACCCCAAATGCTAGTGATAAAGATATTTTAGAATTCCATGAACAAATTCAGTCTCTGAAATTGATCATGCTTACAATTGAGATGTATTGGTAGCTATTGGTGAATGGATAGCAAAATGTGAAAACAAAGAAGAAGGAACAGAAGTTGGAAAATACGGTCTTGTTGCTAGAATGAGACTGATAAACATAAGATGAAATTCTGTAACACGAGTGAGTGGTTCAGAGAGAATGCAGCTATTCAACAACTCAAAGGAACTCTACACATGGTCTTCCCCAGGTCAATTTACTGAGATAAAATGGCTAGATCTGTAGTAAAAAGAAAATGAAGAAGCACAAAATAAGCACTAATCAGATGCTGGGCCTACTGTGGAACAGATCATTAATTGTTTGTATGTAAGTTCAAGTTCAAGATGAACAAAAAATTGAAAAGCCAATGAAGGCACAAATGAGACCTTGAGTGCAATCCACCTTGACTTCAAAAACATTTCAAGAGTACATTTGCTGTATTGAACAACATTTGCTGTATTGATGACATGTTGGGCTGTGAGAATCCATCAAGATTATCATTCATGAAGAATGAAAAATGGTTATTAAAAAGAAAGGTAAGAAAGAAAGCCTCATAGTGAATATCAGTAGAGACTTTGAAACATAAGTGTGAAAATTGCAAGAAAAGGGGTGGAGTTTATCTGTAAATCAGGTCACAGCTCGATGGAGGCTCATTTGGAGGTGCAAAGGATATAAATAAATCACTGAAGGTGGGACACTCACTCACTCCCTGTGACATTTCTGATGAGAAGCCACATAAAACTACCCTGATACAGCCAGAGCCCTGGAAGCTGAAGGAGTCATTGGAGACCCCTGCCAGCACTGAAATTGATAAGATTTCCCATGCATTGCCCAGTGATGCTGAATTTGATGTCATTGAATATGTTTCATGAGTCTAAAAAGACTTTACAGATTGATATCAGAAATGTGGGTTAATATCAGACTTATTGACTTTATCTGGACAATGTTGGAATGGTTTCTTAATATTAAATTTCTCTTGCATATAAAGCTCTTCCCTATACACTTATGAGTGTCCATGAATTTGCTTTCCTAGTCAACCCAGACTAACACACTTTCTACTAATTGAAGATTAGCTAAAGCATATGGAAGAAATTATGGATTCAAAGAGGTGAATAGAAAACTTCAAAAAACAGCTCAAGAAGATAGAACTGAATATTATGATGAAAGATTCAACTATCTAGGGTTGCACAATAAAAAAGAACACACTCAACAGATATGAAACAGAAAGAACTCAAAAAGATTCAAGACTTGAGATGCAATCTTAAAGATTCTATTGATGAAATATTGAATGATGCAAGAAGCATCCAAAGATGATGAATACAATACACTGTCACTGTATCAAAAAGAACTAGTTGACATTCCACCATTTCACAAGACAGAATATGAGCAAGAACCTATTGTGTTGAAGGAAGAAGTCCAAGCCAAATTAAAAGCATGAGCCAAAAATAAGACTTCAAGAGATGATAGAATACCAATTAAAATCTTTCAAGAAGCTGATGAAGAACTGACAGAAATCATTCATCTCTGCTAAGAAATTTAGAAGACAGCTACTTCTCCAACTGATTACAAGGAATTCATATTTACACCCATTCCAAAGAAAGATGGCTTAATAGAAAGCTCAAACTATAGAACAATGTCACTGATATCACATGCCAATAAAATTTTGCTTAGATTTACAGTCCTACATTGATGGAAAACTGCCATAGATTACACCTGAATTCAGAAGAGATATGGCACAAAGGTTATCATTAGTAATGTAACAGATCTTAACTGAAGATCTGAAGAATATCAGAAAAATGCTAATTTGTTTCATTCTGACTATGCCAAAACACTTGACCGTGTGGATCATGACAAAGTAATGCAAAACTTGAGAAGAATAAGAATTTCAGAAGACTTGGTGGGGCTCACGTGGAACATTTACATAGATCAAAAGGCATTTGTACAAGCAGAATGGGGGCAACTATTTGGTTTAAAACCAGGAAAATTGAGTGTTATCACTGGGTACTCCTACTATACTTACTCAATCTGGATGCTGAGCAAACCATTAGACAAGATGGATTATACCGAGAAGCCTGCACCGACTTCTGAGGCAGTCTAACTACCAATCTGCTACATACAAATGGCACAACCGTACTTGTGGAAAGCAAGGAGGACTTGAAGCATTTGCTGATGAAAATCAAGAATTACACCCTGCAGTATGAATTTCATTTCATCGTAAAGAAGACCAAACCCCCCACAACCAGACCAGTAAGTAACATCATATGACATGGAGAAAAGGTTGAAGTAATCAAGGATTTTTATTGCTTGAATGCACTATCAATGCTTATGGAAGCAGCAGTCAAGAGATCGAAAGATATATTGCATTAATTAAATATGCTTTAGAGTTTTGAAAAGCAAGGCTGTTGCCCTGATGCCAAAGGAATGCTTATGCCTGACTCAAGCCTGCAATTTTAATTTGCCTCCTTACATGTGAAAGTTGGGCACTGATCGAACAAGAATTTGAATAGACGATTAAAATATGCCATGGAATTCTAAAAGAAAAAAAATTGCCTTAGAAGAAATACATCTAGAATGCTCCTTAGAGGCACTTCATCTTACGTACTTTGAAAAATCGACAATGACCATTCAAAACAGAACAATCTCATGTAAAGTGAAGGAGGTAAGCTCTGAACGAGATGTATTGACACAATGAGTGTCACAGTGAGTTCAGGCATAGATGTGCTGCCAAAGATGATACTAGACCATGCAATGCTTCATTCTGTGGTGCATGGGGTTGACATGGGTCAAAACCAACTCTACTTGACTTAACAAGAAAAGCAATAGTGTCTAAAAAGCTACAAATAAACTTGTGCTTTACTACATTTCTTAGACCATTTTGCCCTTGCCTACATTGATTCATTTTTCTGTAGTTCCTCTGCAATCATAATTCTTAGGTTATTTCAATTTTACAGATAATTTAAGATAATTTGTCAAACCCTATATCAGCAGCTGTCAGCAATACTTGTTCATTATTTCCTGCTTAAATAACCACAATGCTTGATAACCACAATGTCACCACTCCCTGTAATTTTTACCATATTCTGTCATTGTTTTGCTATTAGTATCACACATAAAAATTATATTTGCTTATATGATTATGCCTATTACCTGCCTTCCCCTGTAATAATACCTGGTTGTTGTTTTTTTCCCAGTAGAACATGTCAGCTATTTTTGCCAGCCTTCTATTCTAGTCCCTGAGGGAGATTTAATAAGTGTTAAAATAATACATTAGAATTTTTCCCCAGAGAATCTTTAGTATAAAATCCATTTTCACTCAGACCTTATAAGACTTCATTTCCTTAAGGAATATACAGGACACTTGGGTAGACTCCTTTGACAAATACAGTATAGAGTCAACTTACAGAAGACCTCATGAGGGACTGAGCCCCGGTGGCATGTTTGAGTGCGGGACTGCGGTCCACAGGCTTGGCAGTTCAAATCCAGCAGCAGCTCTAAAGCAGAAAGGCTGGGTAGTTCCCCAGACTACCAGAGGGCAGTGATGCCCCCCCAAAGGAAACAAGCAAACAAAAAAAGACCTCATGATCTCTTCTGAACTAGTAACCGAGCAAAAAGAAAAACATTTCATGAAGTATTTTATATTCTTATTTTCTTGGCATGTGAAGATAAAGACACAAGGAATATTCATGAACTTGTATATTTACCACAAATGATTATTGTTAAAAATTTGAGAGTAGAAATGACAGGAGATCTTGAAAAGTTTGTGGGAAAGTTCCATTATCTTTTACTTCCCTTTCTAATGGACTTCTTGAAGGAATTCATATTTAATATTATCTGAGTGTATTGCTTTATGATGACCTTACATAATTGCAAAGCAGAAATTAGGAAATACTGATGGCCCAATACAAATACAGTGTTCATCCAAGATAAATATTTTTCCCTGAATTTTTAGGATACAAAGCAAAAATGGAGGGCTGGTAATGAAGAGGGAATGGAAGCTTCTGTACATATATTCAAAAGCCATTTACATTTTCCTCATCATAATGTGATACTGTAAACATGTATGCAAACGTTTAATTCCAACTTAGAGTCTTATTTTTCTTTAAAGCTCTCATGTGTGTGTATAGTGTACAGTCCTGTCCAACAGTATTTACCTTTATAGTTGCAACACTTATAAAGTGTATGAATTAAACTTTTGAGGTTCATGCAATGATTTCTAATAACACATGCTTTATGAGAACAAATGGGAGATACTTTACTATACTCATTAAAATATTATTATTTTCATATTGCTATTTTCATATTAAAATATTATTATTATCATATTTCATATTATTATTATCATATTTCATATTGTTCTATCAGCTGCGTTACTGCAGGCCCTTAGTGTTTTTGTTTTGGCATGGTATGGTCAGACCAGGCCAATCCCACCACCGTGTCTCCACTCTTCTTCCCCGTTGGACCATGGGTCAGCGAGGGCCATCGTGTCTAATAGGGGGGCCAAAATCAGGCCTTTTTGTCATGTACTATTTATTACATAATCTTTCCAGAACCTCTAAATAGAAAACTCGATTAATAGTTACGCTGGTAGAACAAACTCCAAATGCACTACAATTTGACATTTTCATCCATTCGGGAAGTTGACCAGACTTCCAGGATGAGGTTTGTCATGAATTGACATTTCAACTTTTTTGAAATGAGAAAACTACGCATACACTTGAGTTTTTCCCATAGGACTGTCTTTGTAATCTGTGTACAACATCATAACAGTTTCTGAGGCATTTTACTCTGAGCAAGAAACAAAAAGATAATTTTGCTTCTTCAGAAATGTTTCTTTATTTTTTCATAGAAATTTACTTTGTGTTCTATATAATAAGAAAAAAATATTTGACTGACATGTTACAAAAGAATCTTGCATAATTGTTCTCATTTATACACGAATTTGACTTAAGACAGGCTTGACATGGAACAAATTTATATTTCTGATACTATTAAATAACAGAATTTTTTACATTGCCTAAATCACATTTATCTTATTTCACAAAGCACATTAATAAGGCTAAAAGACTCATGATTCTATCTATTGTTCAGAATAATAGTAACAGATTTAGTCTTAAAATTGCCCCATCTTTGGAAGTGCAAGTTTTCTGGTAAAAAAAATCAGAGCTTTGATTTTCTTTAGGAAATTTAATGTTGTTTTGTTTTGTTTTAATTCATGCCACAAGTGTGTACTTCAGGAGGAATAAAATAATAACTACTAAAGAGAGGAAACATTTGAATCCAGTCCATGTGACTAGTGCCACTAAGTGCAAAAATGGTTCCATCAGTAGCGCTTAACTGGTAAGATGATTTAAGGAGAAAACGAAACAAAAACACACACACACTTCAGAATTGAAAACCCACCTTCCCCTTCCTTGTGTTTCCAGCTGTTATCTGCAGCAGTGTGCATGCTTTGTAAGGTAGAATTGGGATCATGATATTGGGGGGTGGAGTGGTGTAGGAAGAAGTAGAACTAGAGGAAAGTTGCATGTTTCATCATTGTTATACTCACCCTGACTGATTCATCTCCTTCCCACAAACTTTTTCTAAGAGGAGGTCCAGTGGCCTACAGATGGGTTTTGGGTTTCCACTCTGCAATCTTCCACATTCAAATGATACACTTCTTTGTTCTTTGATGCTTACTACCTTAACCCATTGACACCACATGATCACACAGTCTGGTTTGCTTCTTCAGTGTGGGCTTTGTTGCTTCTCAGCTAGGTGACCACTTGTTTATCTTGAAGCCTTTAATACTCCAGATGCTATACCTTAAGATAGGCAGGCACCACCAGCTTTCTTCACCACATTTGCTTATGCTCCGTTTTGTCTTCAGTGTTCTTGCCAAGAAGGGGAGCATCATGGAAAGCCAGTTGAACATAACAACCACACCGATGCAAAACATTAAGCGTATGCAACAGAACAGCAAGGGGAACAGAGCAAGGAAGTCCTGAGGGAATACTAAAAATAGACTTTGGGGTCAGGACATGACACCCCATCAGATTTGAGCTGAAAGCACTCCTAAAAGGCAACAAACAGACCTTGAACTATTTACAGGCTTTTATTTTTTATTTTTGTCATTGTTTTGTTGTTGTTTTGTTTTAGTTGGTTGCTTTGTTTTGCTCTGTGTTGTTCTTTGTGCATATTATTATCTCTGCAGGTCTATCTAGATTAAATAGGCGGGATAAACAATCTGGAGGAGAAAAGAATGGGAACAATAGTTCCAGTGGGACATGGGAGAGGGCAAGTACATTTATACTAACAGTAGCATAAGAATACTTTACATTTATGTGAAAAATGAATATGAAATGGAATATTTCGAATGAAAGGTAATTATTCAATTGAATAAAGGGATCCAACCTGATATTTAGATATGTTTTTCTAGTAGGTGTTTAGAGAGAATTTCATTAGAAGAGTATATATAAAATTTGTTGTTTTGAAATTCCACTGTAATCTAGTATTATAATGGAAACAATATTAAAGTTTCAATACACAGCCAAAACAAGTCAAGTTCCTTAAACTATGCTTCATGAATCACTTGTTTAATGTATAACTGGAGTGGTATGAAAACACTATTTATTATATCTAACACATAAATATATAGCAGAAAATATTGAAGTTGTCATGGTTTGCATCTTGGTTGGATCCACAATCAATGCTGATAGAGGCAGCAGTCAAAATCAAATGATGCATGAGGTTAAGTGTATTTGCTACATAATAGCTCTCTGAAGTGTTAAAACACAAGAATAGAACTTTGAGGATTAATGTGTGCCTAACCAACACATGGTATCTTCAATGGGACTCATATGCATCTGGAAGTTGAACATGGAATAAGAAAGATATGTTATTAGCTGCCGTCAAATCAGTTCTGACCCAGGGTTCACTATGAACAACAGAACCAAGTACCGCAAGATCCTGCACGACCTTCACAATTATTGCAATACTTGGGCCCATGGACAAAGCCACTGTGTGAATTCATCTCATCAAGGGTCTTCTTCTTTTTCATTGTTCTTCCACTTTTCCAAGCATGAGGTCCTCCTCCAGGGACTATTCCCTTCTGGTAATATGTCCAAAGTATGTAATAGGAAGTTTTGCCATCTTTGCCTCCAAGGAACAATTTGGCCTAACTTCTTCCAGTACAGATCTCTTTATCTCTTTGTTCATCAGGGACCAATGGTGCTTATAATATTCCTCTCCAACACTACAACGCAAAATGAATCAATTAGTCTGATTTTTTGTATTCAGGATGCAACGTTTACATGCATATGAGGCAATGAAGAATACTATGCCTTGGTTCAGGCGCACCTTACTTTTCCAAATAATATCAATATGCTAAAGTGGTTTTGTGTAGCAGATTTACCCAATGCAATATGTCTTTTGATCTTTTGACTGCTCGTTTCATGTGTACTGATTTTTGATCCATGTAAAACAAAACCTTAACAACTACACACTTTCTCCTTTTATCATGTTACCTACTGGTCAAATTGGGAGGATTTAGTCTTCATTATATTGATTTGTAATTCATTCTGAAAGTGGTAATTTTTAATTTTCACCACCAAGTGCTTCATCATCTGCATACCTCAGCTTAAAAATAAGCCGGCTTCTCTGATTATTTGCTCGGCACATAAATTGAACAAGTATATTGAGATGATCCAACACTAATGCTCTGTTTTCCTGATTTTAAAACAAGCAGTGCTTCCTTGTTAGGTTTGCACAACTGCCTCAATCCATAGAGAAGATCTAGATGATCACATTGAAATATTCTGTAATTCTCATATTTCTCCAGGCTACCCAGAGTTTGTTATAGCCCACACAATCCAATGCTGTTACAGAGTCAATGAAACACAAGTAAATATCTTTTCAGTAATCTCTGCTTTGAGCTAATATTCATCTGACATCAGTGATGATAGCATCTCCTTCTCCATCTGGCCTGAATTTCTGGCATCTTACTATATGAATGCAACCTTTTTTTGTATAATCTTAAGTAAAATTTTTCATGTGTACCAACCATATCATGCTTTGAGCATTCTGCCAGGTCATACTTATTTGGAATGGGCAGACATAAGGGTCTCTTTCAGTCAGTTGGTCAAATAGCCATATTCCAAATTTCTTGACAAAGAAAACCAAGTGCTTCCTCGACTTTCTTAAACATTTAAATAAGTATTTCATCATTACTACTACTTACCAATGCAGTTTGGACAGAAAAACAACACTCATCCAGCACAAGTAAGAGACCACCATAGAGAGCAACTACACTCAGAGATCAACAAAGAAAAAACAGTCCCAGAGACAGCATTGGCTCAATGGTGGAAAGAAGGCAACAAAGAACTACACACACATATGCACAAGGCATGGATAAGAAATGAAGATAGGAAAGCACCTAACCCAAAAGGTACAAAATGACATTCTGAGTCCACAGAGGGATGTAATAACATTGAATATCAATGGACTGAACTTGGGCATTAAAAAGCAGAGGATAGAAAACAGGCTTAGAAAGCACAGCCCCTTGATCTACTACCAACAGGAGACATACCACAAGATTACAAACAAAAATAGACTGAGAAGTAAAGCTGAGGAAAACATGCCAAGGAAATAGCAATGCAAAAATAGCAGTTTGCAAACCTAATCTGAGATAAAATAGATCTCAAGGGGCAGGTCATAACAAGAGATGAGGAGGGGAAATATATAATGTTCACGGGAACAGTAGACCAAGAACCAGCGAATATATATATATATATATATATATATATATACACACACACACACACATAAATTGAACAAATATATTGAACAAATATATATATACATATATATAGCCAACAATAGACCTACAAAATTCGTCAATCCAAAAGATGTAAAAAGATCTAAAAAGTTGCAATAGGTGACTTGAATACACTGTTATCTAAGAAAGAGAGATCACAGAGAAAAATGCTTAACAAGGGGACTTCAGATCTAAACACCACAATGAGATGACTTGAACTGATGTTTTAAGATCTCTTCACCCAAATGCAAAAGATTTACATTCCTTTCAATCCCACATGGCAAATACGCAAAGATAGACCATAGACTGGGGCACAAGTTGAATCTGTGTAAATTCAAGCACTCAGAGATCATTCAGTCTTCACTCCATGATCATTGTGCTGTAAGTTATAAGAGGGAAATCAATAATGACAATGAGTGCAATCAGTCAGAGGAAGTTGAATGGTAAAAAAGAAAAAGGAAAGGGAACTTGATTGTGTATATGCTTGCACAAAATTTATAGCACTTACAGTAGAGCAAACAGGACAATCATAGTAATAGCAAAGGAAAAGAAATTATAAGAATCAGGTTGAGATTTATGAGAGAAAAAGGAAGAAAGCTATAGCAAAACTAATGCTGCCAAAAGTTGGTTCTTTGAAGGGATTAACAGAATTAACAGACCAACCAAAGAAAAGAAGCAACAAATTTCAATAGCAAAGATGAGGAATGAACAGGAGACATCACAACTGACCCTAATGAAATAGAAAGGATAATTACGCAGTACTGCAAAGGACTGTAGTCCAAGGAATTCAACAACTTGGAAAACATGGAAAAATACTTGGAAAAACAAGCCACCCCTAGACTGTCCCAGATGGATGCAAAGAATATGAACAGACCCATAACAATAGAAGAAAGAGACAAGGTTGTCCAGGGATCACTGACAAAAACAATTCCTTGGGTGAGATGGTTTCACAGGAGAATTCCATCATGCATCCAGGAAAGAATTGATACAAATGCTACAAAAAATCTTTCAAAACAGAGAAAAAAACAGCTAACTCCTGAATTCTTTCTATAAAGGTAGTATAACTCATACCTAAACTGAACAAGGATCCCACAAGAATTGAGAACTGTCCAATGTCCCTAATGAACATTGATGGAAAATTTCTTAAACAAATACTGCCCAATAAAATACAAAAGTATGTAAAGCAAATAATTCACAGAGAACAGTGGGTATCATAACACATATACAGTGATGATTCAACATATGAGAGACCGTTAGTACTATATACCATACATGGAAAATTATAAAAACCACATGATAGCATCAATAGATATGGGAAAAACACTCAACAAAATTCCTGCTTAAGACACTAATGAAGATGAAATTGGAAAGTATATTTCCCAATATAATACAAGTTTTAAATGAACAATCATAAAAACAATGTGGTAGTTAATGGAAAAAAAGACAAAAAATGATTCCTCTGAAAAAGGGGACCAGACAAGACGACCCCTTTTCCCAATATTTAAACACTATGCTATTCAACATCATAATAGAATTGCTAGGTAATAGCATCAGGCAAGAAAAGACATCAAATATATTCACATGGAGGGAAGAAGTGAAACTATTGTTATTCACAGATGATATGATTTTAAATATGTAAAATTCCAAAAGATTCACAAGGAGAGTGTTGGAAGTAACAGAGGAATATAACAGAATGGCAGGATACAAGATCAACAAACAAACCTCTATCATCATACTGCTATATTTATCAGACAAGGACATGGAAAAGGGGATCAAAAAGGTAATACCTCTCATAATAGCTAAGCACAAATTGAACTATCTAGGATACACCTGACTAAACAAACAAAAGATTTGTATTGGGAAAACAGAACATTATTACAAGAAACTAAGAGTGATGTCAACAAATGGAAGAATATCCCATGCTAATGGATTGGAAGACACAATATAGTAAAAGGTCAGTTCTGTCCCAGATACTATATAAGTTTAATGCTAAAGCAATACAAATACCATCATCTTTCTTCAAAGAACTGGAAAAACTGATTGTCAACTTCATATGGAGAGGAAAGAAACCCATTATTAGCAGAACTCTCTTCAAGCAAAAGACAAAGCTGGAACTTTGCTTTACCTGACTTTAGACCTATGATACAGTCACAGTGGTCAAAACAATATGGTATTGTTTTCATTATGGATACAAAGACCAGTGAAAAAGAACTTAAAACCCAGAAATAAAACCATTATCATACAGACAACTGATCTTTGATAAGGGTCAGAAAAATATCAAATGGAAAGTGGATGCCCTCTTTAACAATTGGTGCTGGGGAAAAAAGAATGATATGTATCTGTAGAAAAATGAATCAAGACCCTTGCTTCACTACACACAGGAATAAATTCAAGGTGGATCACAGAACTTAAAGTACTGTGAAACCCTAAACTATCAGGGCCAGCATTAAGAGAATTGGAACAAATCTGAGCACTTTGGTGCAGGAAATACATAGGCTATCTGAAATAGGGAAGGACATGTTCACAGAGGCACAAATTGACAAGTGGAATATACTGAAGATAAAACACCTGTGTACATTGAAAGAATTTGAAGAGTAATAGGAGAGAACACAGATTGAATAAACATCTTTAAAAATGGCATATTAGACAAAGGCCTTAATATTAAATCTACAGTACTCTACTATCTTACAATTTAAAAAAAAAATGAATTGCTCATTGAGGAGGTGGGCAAAGAACCTAAAAAGAAGTTTCACAAGGGCAGAAATACAAATTGCCAGTAAACATATGAGAAAATGTTCCTTATCACATGCATAGAAAATACAATTTAAAACAGCTACGAGATAGCACTTAACACCCTCAAAGATAGGCCAATTCAAAAATCAGAAATTGACAAGTGTTGGAGGGGCTGTGGTGAGATAGGAACTCTCATTCACTACTGGTGGATCTTTAGTTATGTGCAGCCATTATGGAAATCAATTAGACAATATCTAAAACCTGGAAATTGAGCTACCATGCAACCTAGTAATCCCCTTACTGGGAGTGCCCAGAAGAGGCAAGAAACAAACCAGGGTGAGACATCTGTCCTCCAATATTCATTTTGACCCAGTTCACAATCACAAGATGATGGAAACAATACAAATTTCCATCAACAAATGAATGGAGTAAAAAAAAAAACTATAGTAATTTCATAAAATGGAGCACTATGCATCCCTCAAAAGTAGTGATGAATACATGAAGCACATTGCCCCATAGGAATAACTGGAGGAAATTATGCTAAGAGATGTAAGCCAAGCACAAAAGGACAAGTACAAATGAGTCTACTAAGCCAAGTATAAAAATGCAAGAGGGATATAGTGAAAAAGCAACTATATGCACCCATTCCTGGGGCAAGGTCCAGGTATTATGCCAGGGGCCAGACCCAATGGAGGGGTACATATGGCAGCCAACTTAAAGGAAGAGAAAAGAAAGAAGGGGCAAAAAGCATAGGTATGGGGGGGAGGCACTAACCCAAATGGAGGATATTGTTTATATTGCTACAGGATCAGGAGAAAGGGACCAGATTTCAACCCTGTGTTTCAAGATGTGAATGCAACATACCATGATGAATCCGTGAATCAACAGAGAGGTTTGTAAGACTGGCCCTAATCTCAGTATGTAAACACACACATACACACACACACACATCCCCAGAAGAGTGCACTTTAGAAAACAGCACTGAACCAGCAGCTTAGGGAGAGGGTCATTTCTGATCAAGAGCAAATGAAGAGGGAAGGAGAGATGGTGGAACACTTCCTGACCCAATACGCCCTGAGGACTATATGTCTACAAGCAGCCAATGCATGGAGAACCATCAGCCTAGTCCCACCACCAGACACAGTAGCTCTCACTGACCCATAGTGCTACGGGTCAAAGTATGGGGAGTTTGCCCGATGCTACCCTACCTCACGGAGGCGAACATCTAAGGGAGTGCAGCAGAGCAGCAAGGGGAGCAAAGCAAGGAAGGCTTCAGGGAACACCTAAAGTACACCTCATTAGATGTAGCACCTCATCAGATTCAACCAGACATTCCTAAAGGTCAACACACAGACCTTGAACTATTTATAGACGTTCCTTGGCGGTTTTTCTTTTGTTGCTGCTATTATTGTTGCTGCTTTGTTATTTCATTCTCTTTTGTTGTTATGTTTCCTTTGTCTTTTCTTGTGCTCATATTGGTTGCTGCATGTCTGTCTAGATAATATTGGTGGGATAAACAATCAAGAGGAGAAATCAAGAGACTAACAGTTCAGTGGGACATGGGAGATGGGGTAACAGAGGGAAAGAAGTGGGATACCAACAAGTCCAGGGACAAGGGAACAAGTGATCTGAAATCGATGGTGAGGAGGGCATAGGATGCCTCATGGGGCTTGATGAATGGCAGTCAAGAGGAATTACCTAAACCTGAATGAAGGCCAAACATGATAGAGGGACAAGAAGTAAGTAAAAGGAAATTACATGGTAGAAGAAGGAAGCCAACCACATTTATAGAGTTCTAAATACAGACATGTATATATGTAAATTCATTTATATATAATGATAGGAAAACATATCTATGGACATATACTTTTTTATTGAATAGTAAGGGAGCAGTCAGAAAATAGACCTCCACTCTAGTACTCTCACGGTGCAAGAACACTGTATTCTAACAACCCAGCATCCTGTGATGGTTATCTTCCCTGACAGGATTGCTGAAGACAAAATGGGTGTATAAGAAAATCTGGTGAAAAAAGTTGATGGTGCCCAACTATCAAAAGATCTAGAGACTGGGGTCTTAAAGGAGTGAAGATGAAAAAATGGCCGTCACATGTCGATGTGAATGAGGTGAAGAGTGGAGATACAACCCCATCTGTAAACAATTGGACATCCTTTTACAGAAGAGAAACTAGGAAGATATGGGACAGTCAGAGTGCAGTATAGCACTGATGAAATATGTAACTTTCCTCTACTTCTTTAATACTTCCTCCCCCACACAGCCATGACTTCAATTCTAACTTAAAATCTGGCTAAACCAGAGCATGTACACTGAGGCAGACAAGAACTTGCAACACAGGGTTTCCAGGACAGATAACGAGGGGTAGTAATGCAGAAGGGGTCAGAGAGAAAGGAGGAACCGACCACAATGATTGATATATAAACCCCTCCCAGGGTGATGGACAACAGAAACGTGGGTGAAGGGAATCAGTAGTTGGTGTAAGAAATGAAAAAAATAGCAACAATTTATAAATTATGAGGGAGGAAAGGTCAGGGAGGAAAACGAGCTGCTCCCTGGGGCTCAAAGAAACAATGTTTTGAGAACGATAATGGCAACATATGTACAAATGTACGTGGCACAATGGATGGATGGATGGATCATGATAAGAGCTATAAGATCCCTCTATAAAATGATTATAAAGAGAGAAGAAAGATTAATTTATCTATGTATCTGTAATAGAGGAACGCCAACTGCACCTGCTAAATTAAAATTTCAGAGGAATGAGACTGAAAACGTATTTCCCCCTTCATAACTTGATCTTTCAGCATGAGGAAATTAGATAATCACTGCTTTAAATCAAGTTTGATTGTGTGTTCCAGATTTTGACTTGAGAGTAGGTAAAATAGCTATATCATTTAATTCAAGATGTTCAGTTCTCTTTCCCATTGCCTTATGAATATAATTGTCTTTTAACTTTTTAATGAATCTGTCAGTATAAGTAGAATGGTAGTTAAAATATGCCATCTTCTACTTCATAACTTTTATCATATAATAAACCCTGGCCAGTACTTTTTTACTCTCTTTGTGGTGTATTTACAAATATGGAATAAAGCAATTCATTTAAGAAGAAATGTCAATCTATTTGTAAGTAGAAGCTATTAGTTTTGCCTGGTTTATTTTATTTGTTTGTGTTTTGAAGGGTGATGATGTGATCAGTTTGATTTCTTTGGAAACTTCCTCTAATTTGATGAGGCGTAGCTTTATTTTTATGTTCAAAGTTGTCTCAATAGGTGAAATTAACAAGGAGTCAAGACTGGGATTCCAAATTTTCTTTATGAATGAAAATTTATAATATTATAAATTATAATAATATGTCTGAATATAAAAGGTAGATAGGTGTACCAAACAATTTTGATTTAATGAAAACTAAGGTCCTATTAAAAATACAATGCCATTTGAAAGAGAATATAGTGTGTCTACCAGGAAATAAATCTAATCATAGTCAAAATTAGCCTTAGTTAACCTGCCATTACCAATAATATGAGAAGAAATTATTGTATAAAAAAATTATGTAATTCACCAGAGGACATTACAAATCTTTGAAACTTCAGGCAATTTCTTTATTGAAGAAAATAGAACATCCTACTGATTTGTTGATTGGGCCACTTGACAGGCTAGATGGCAGGTCCCAGCAGAAATGACAGCTGGTGTTCGGCATTATCCGTCACTCATGCCAAGGAATATTGTGAGCTAAAATTTGTAATGCTCAAACACCTGCTGATCAGGTTCCAAATCTAACATTCTATCAGGAAATGGAACAAGGTATTTTCTGGAAGTAAAATTCAGCATTTCCATATCACATATGAGATATTTTGGGTTAGGTAATCAGAAACAGAATTTTCTCAATGAGTTTACTGTTGGTGACAATCAATTGGAAAATATAGATTGATACAAATGAGGACAGAATATCAGGCTATCTAGCGTAATTGATCTAATTAGCATGATGACTGTCAATTTTCCACCTCACTTTATTACTTTATGTAAGCAATTATATCTCAATGAACACTAATTTAAGAATTATGAAGATGAATATATATGCAAATAGAAAAAAGAGGCATATATTTTTTTAATAAAATGCACTATCAGTTTTCATTTTTCATGTTTTACTTTAGCTTCTTAATTTCATATTTATCAGTTAGCTATGTTGTTTAAAATTTTTAGTGCAGAATAAAGAAACTATTTTTGGGAAAAGTTATTTTTAAAGGTGTTTGCTAGGTTGATTTGGAAGGGAAGGAAACTATAGTTAATATAGGAAGCAAATTTCCTTTACAAGTAGGATTTGAGAGCAAGCACTGAATCCTAACAAGTAGACCACCAGAGAAGCTACAAATGAGGTTTGAAACAGCACACATTTCAATACTAGTTATTTCCTTATGTTCGTTATAGAGTGAGATTTCAAACACAAACAAAAGGAGGAAAAATGATTTTTAATGAGACTATGGTTTTCAAATAAATAAGTTATCATTAATCTGTCTTTCATTATCAAAATTTGGAACATATATAATATTTTTACATAACATATAGAAGTAGAATTATAATAGCATCTGCAAAAACATAATATAAAATAATTTTATCATGAAAAATTCCTCATTTTATTAAGTATATTAATACTAATGCAATTATTTCATAATGACAATACACCATTTTCTATATTACATGTAGAATGCTTACAATCAATACATTTCTATCTTGGTTAATAATTAAACACTGCTATTCAAATATAAGGAAAGCAGCCACTTAAATGTGTTAATTCTTAGAAAATATATGCAGTAATGACAGAAAAAATAACAAGTTCTAATGAATTAGAAGACAAAAATATTAATTTCCTAGACCTAGTAATTGTGAATATACATCAAAAACATGAGAGTTAGTGTCTGATTTATAGTTAATTGAGGGATTTTAGAAAAATTAATCATGTAGTTTTCCACTATAATTCCGAGATACTTGTAAATAGTGTTAAGATTTACTATTGAATTGTAATAGTTCTGTTTCATGTCTTTTTTTCTCCTTTTTATAGTCATTCTATTGGTAATTACCTTGTCTCATCTGCATGCTCATACAGAGAGTGTTCTTCTCTGATGATAGCGCCACTGAGCCTGTCTCCCAGTGGGGAGACTGAGTGTCAAAGTTAATTTGGGCAGAAAAGTGCACAGCCTTCATTAATGACATTCTGGCAAAGTTGAGTGGGATGTGATTTTCTCCAACCAAGCTGTGCACTGGAAAGGAAGTCTGGAAGACCTCACAGACACTTCTTCTATCTCACTGACACTGCAGCCACAATAAACCCAGTTCTTTTTTTTTTTTTTTTGTAACGCCTCCTCCTGATTTGAAAGATCCAGATTGCATCCCAAAAGGAGTAAATGACTTAGTTTCAGGAAAGAAGCTGCTGTTGTCAGATTAGATGATTTATAGTATTTATTTGAAACCATTCCATAAATGGTTTACTTAGATTGCTGTTTCTCCATTTTAATCTCTTTTGCAGTGGGTGTTTTGTGATTTTGCCTCATACTTTGCTCTTCTGTGATAGTCATATTGAATTAGCTGAATCTAAAAAGGTATAGCTGCTTGCACTTAAAAGACTCAAAACTCATAAAGAGCTCTTTATAGGGCACTTGTTTTGCTGCTGAACACAGATTCAGGAGAAAGATGCTTCACAGGAGAAAGATGAGGCTTCTGCTTTGTAAAGGTTTGCAAACTATCTCACAGAGGTTTTGCTCTTCTCCTGTCACAATGAGTCTTGAGCAGTATGGCCACTCAAGAACAAGCAATGCCACTGTGGGGATAACAAGGCATTACGGTTAACACTAGAAAATTGGGAATTTCAGAGCACTTAATTGCTTCATGTGGAACATGTGTACATAAACCAAAATGTAGTCATTTGAAAGGAACTAAAGGTTACAGCATGACTTAAAATCACTAAAGGTGTGTGTCAGTGTTGTATCATTCCACCGTACTTATACAATCCGTCAACTGAGCCGATAATGCAAGAGGGCTGACCTATGGAATGAAGGGAGGGAGTGGAGGAAGGTTCATTGATCACCAGTGGTAGGCAAATGACCTCCTGACAGTGAAAAGTAATTGAAACACTTACTGATAATGGACAGGATACAACTAAAGAAAGCAAGAATCTCAATAATGAAACAATAGAGAAATCAAGACAACCAGAAAAAATATCGGTCAGTGATACTAATATCACTTTGCTATCCAAGTAATGCTGTGATGCTATTCTTAAGATTTTCAGGAATTCAAACTAAATGAACATGTAAAATAAATATTATAAATGGGAACTCAAGAAACCTATTCTGGGGGAATGAAATTTTTCTAAAATTTTATCACTGAAATATTAATTTCAGGAACAAATGCTTAAAATTCTTTAAGTTTCAAGGTTGGATAAATGATTTAAGCTTTCCTGAAAACATTAATTCACCTTTAGCACTCTCTGACATCAGTTTTCAACATTCCTCATGCCATGACTCTTTAATACATTTCCTCATGCTGTGGTGTCCCCCAATTATAAAATTATCATCATGACTACATAATTATTGCATAACTACAATTGTTCTACTGTTATGAATTGGGCGGCCCCTGTGAAAGAGTTGCTCAACCTTAGCAGAGGTCACAGCTAGCAAGTTGAGAACCACTGCTCTATGAAGTAAAATATAAATTGCTGCTCTGTACTCTTTTCTTCTCATAGTTTTTTTTAATGGTAAAGGATGATGTATATCACTGAAGCTTTAAAATTTAGCAGCGTGAAACAGGGCAAGATGCATTCCCTTTTTTGTTTCCAGCTGCTTCTTCACAATTTGGATTATGCCACATCAACAAATAAAGATTCTGGAAGCTTTGCACCATTCCTGCAATTAAGATAGAATGCAGGGAAGATGCAGCATTTCCCAAGTATTTCTAAAACATATTCCAACCTTGGATATTTATCTCTGACACTATTTCTATAATCATTCACTAATATACATAAGGTTTACACTGACACATATTTCAGAAGCGGATCACAACATCTTTCCTTCAAATGTGACTTCATCTTGAGGTGCCACTGCATATGGGCCACTATGGGTGAACATGTTGCTATTTGAAATACTGGTGGCAGAATTTCTATGATCTCAACCACAACAATACAACAAACTGACTGGGTAAATGGGAGATTGGGTAAATGGAAGAAGTGCAGATTCTTTACTGTTATCTTTGGGGAGAGATGGTTGTTCAGCTTGATGTTATAGGCTTTGTGTAAGTCAGAATCAATTCACTGACAGTAAGTGTGCAACTGACTGAGTCGAAATGTGTTACTCACTTTCTGATAAGATATCTGACAATTGTGCTGAAAAGAAATAGTAGAAATTCTACTATTTTAGTAGGAAGCACATAAAAGAGAACCATGGTGCTGAAAGAAGTCCAAGCTGCACTGTATGCATTAGCCAACACAATGCTCCAGGCACACACACAGTGCCAAATGAAATATTGTGGCAAGCTGGTAACTCCCTGGAAGCACTCATTCGTCTATGCCAGGAGATTTGGAAGACAGTTTCTTGGCCCACTGATGGGAAGAGATCTATAAATGAACCTGTGTCAAAGAAAAATGACCCAATAGAATTCTCAGACTCTAGACCTATATTGTTGATGTCACATGCCAGCCAAATGTTACAGAAGATAAAGGATGCATCAGTACCTTGAAAAGAAACTGCCAGAGCTCTGAGTCTAATTCAGAAAAAGACAGGGAAAAGGGTATATCATTACTGATGTGAAATAGATCTTGAGTCCAAGCAGAGACTACCAGAACACTATTTACTTGTGTTTGATTGAGTTTGCCAAGGCATTTGACTGTGTGGATAATCACAAGACATGGAAAACTTTGAGGTGAATGGGAATTGCAGAACATTCGACTGTGCTCATGTGGAACTTGTACAGGGATCAAGAGGTATTTGTGCAATAGAGCAAGGGCGTGCTGCTTGATTTAACGTCAGGAAATGTGTCTGTCAGGTGTATCCTCTCACCAGGCTTATTCAAGCTGTATGCTGAGTACAGTAGAATCCTGAATTCTAAACTGGTTTAGAAGGAGCATTGTGATGTGAAGCAGGTGAGTTCCTAATCAAGTTTTCCCATAATAAATAATTAAAAATGGTTAATCTGTTCTCTAACACCAAGTTTTTACCCTAACCTTGTCTTTTTATACAAAGCTTTACACAGAAATGTCAAAGTCAGTAAATTCAAAGTTAAATAATATAGTTTAAATAAGAAACACACTTAAAAGTTTGTGTGCAATTTTAAAATTCACTTATTTAATTAAAAGATCATTTTATTGGAGGCTCTTACATCTCATTACAATCCATACATCAATTGTATCAAGCATACTTGTCCATATGCTTCCATCATTCTTTTCTAGACATTTACTTTCTATTGAACCCTTGATATCAGCTTCACATTCTTCCTTCCCTCCCCCCGCTTCCCTTGTGACCCCTTGATATATTATAAATTATTATTATCTTCATATAACACTCTGTCTCCCTTCTGTCTCCCTTCCCCCATGGTCTCTGTGGTTCTTCCCCTTGAAGGGGTATGTGTGGTTATGTGTTTATCATTACTATTGGTTCCCCCTTCCTCTATTCCAACCCGCCTTACTTCTAACCTTCTGGTATCATTATTCCAATTCCTTTTCCTGGATTCTGTGTATCATGAACCATTATCTCTTATCTACATTTGTGTACATGCTCCAATCTATTCCAGAGTGAGAAGCAGCAGTTGGGACATGATAGTGGAATTGAGGAAGCCTCAAGGAACAGAGGAATATTGTGTATCCCATCGGTACTTTCCTGGACACTGATTAGTTCATTCCGTCCCTGTGACCCCTGTGTGGAGGAATGTCCTATTGTCTCCAATTGTGCTTTGGATCTCTACTCTGACCTCATCATTCTCAACAATATGTTTTTGTTTCTTTGTTTGTTATGGGTCATCAGTTGACTGTTATCCAATCCAAATGATACCTTATGATCATACCAGATTAAAAATCTTAATAATAACAATGTGGACTAAACCTTGAGAATGACGAGGATCTGGATCCACGGGCACAGGTGTGGAGAGGAGGTATGGAGAAAGAATCATTGTAAGGAAGAGGCCTTCCCTTCCACAAAGTCAACAGGTAGTTGCTTTTCAGGAGTTTCCCCTTCTTTGCCTTTTCTCACTAGGATCTGGCTGGATTTCTCTTTTAAAAAATCTGCCTAATGTGGTCTGCTTTTGGCTTTTCCTTAAGTGCTTTCTAAAAGATTTTATTAAATTATGATCAACAATAAGGATAGGACATCTAACCATTTACATATCATTATGTTTCTTTGGGGGGTGCAGCATCACTGCCCCCTGGTGGGAGTAGATCCAGCCTTGCTCCTGGTAAGCTACTGCTGGATTTAAACCACCAACCCTGTGGGCCGCAGTCCAGCACAAACCACTATGCCACCGGGGCTCAGCCCCATGCTTCTTTAAAAAAAACAAACAAACCCTCTTTTTTAGGACTTGTGCTTTTTATCTAAAAACAATACAAAAAGCCACAACAACTAATGAAATTATAGCAAGGTGCTTGGAAAACAGACATAAAAGATTTAAGCAATATGCACCAACAACACCAACTAACGCTGAGTGACAGAAATATGAACTGCCTTTGTTTACAAAAATCACATGCATCAGGTCAGATTCTGATGTCTTGTTAGAGTTCCCACACAAAATTTTCTCAACATTTCATGTTGAAATGTAATTAGGTTGAGTACTGATGCGGAAGCATAAGTCATCAGAGAAGCTGGATTTTATGAAGAAGAATGCGGCATCAGGCTTGAAGGGAGGCTTATTAGCAACCTAGAGTAGGTAGATGTCACACCCTGGCTTGCTGAAAGTGTGGAGCACTGGAAACACTGGCTGATAAAAAGACTGAAGCCCTCATGTATGGATTACAACTCATTTTAAGGACCCAAATCCTCACAAGCAAACCAACAGTTAATATCATGATCAATGGAGAAAAGGTGGAATCAATCAAAAATATTGTCTTGCTTGTCTCCACAATAAAAGTTCATGAAATTAGTAGTCAAGAGATCCAGTGCCGAATTGTACCAGTAAAGATGCTGTGGAAGAAGTCTTTAGAGTATTGGAAAGCAAGGATTTTACCTTGATGTCTAAGGGGCCCTTCACTCCAGCTGTTGTATTTCCATTCGACTCATCTGCATGTGAAGAAGTTTCAAGGTAAATGAAGAACAAAGAAGAATCTATGCATCTGAATTGTGCTGGAGAAGACTACTGAGAGTACCACAAACTGCTACAAGGCCAACCTGATCTATCCTGGAAGACGTGCCACCAAAATACACCGAAGAGGCCAGGAAGGTGAAGCTTTGTCTAACATACTCTAAACATGAGTCACATTGACTCAATAACATCTACAAATAGCAGCCACATCACTCTAATTTTCAAGAAAAGTAGTGAGAGCTAAATTCTGATACTTTAATATCATCAAGATTCTGTCTAAAAACTGATCTTATTTTTTTGTGTGTCTATATGTTGGTTTCATTTGGTTCTACTGTGGGATCTCTGATGGTATTGTGTTTTATGCATTGGTTGTTGCACTAGGCTTCATTAGTCTGCAATCCTAATTTATCAGTCACTTCACAGAAGAAAGATGATGCGGGCTGCCCATATACAGATTTTAGTCTTGAAACACAAAGGAGCATTTCTTTTCTGTTCTAAAGTGTTGCCATGCATTAGAATGTAAATGATGGCAGTAAATTTGTTTGCATTGGAGTGTAGTTCTATTATGACAGGAAAGTCTTCAGTTAAACATAATGGGGGTGTTTAGAGGGAACCTATGGCCAATGGGAATTTATCTTTTAGAAGTGCAGAGTTAATTATTAAAAGTAAAAGAATTTTCACTTATAACTCATTGTAAACATAATTCTGAAAAAAACAAGCAAACTATAATTTATTTAACTTATGGATGAGTCTCTAAATAAATCCTGGCAATAAAGTGAATGTAAAACAAAGATGAGCATAGCTTGAACCAGTTTTCCTTACATATTTACCCCATTTGAATGGACAGAAAATGAAGTCATGTAAGAAAAGAATATTTTTCATTTTGCAAACTTCATTCAAAAATGAGGAACTTACTAAAATTAAAAGGGGATACTATTCAGACTGGATCACAGTTTGTTAGGAAACTATAATAATAAATGTCTAGTACATAAATCATTGGTTATCAGCAATATAAAAATACATTGTTCAACTCACAGCAAGTAATAAGCATTTCAGGAACAGTTAATGAAAACAGAGTGATTAAAAATATAGCTAAAATCTCCCACATCAATATTAACTACTTATGTCATTGGTCATCACTTTATGCGTTTCCTAAATTAAATCAAGTACTATTCCATTAACTTGAAAAATGGTTTTGGTTCTGTTGTGTTTCAAATAACACCTAAAGAAATAATGCAAAAGCAAAAATAACTTTCACACTTCCATTTTAATTTCTCCTTCCAAAGTTTCCGCATCTATTTGAAAGTACTAATTAATAACACTCTCCACAGCATTTGTACAAAGTGAGAGATAGCTGTATTTTTCTTTTACAGATGGATGACCCTAAGGCAGAGAGCTTAAGTGACTTGTAAAAAAAATAACATAATCATTCATGTGTGGAGGCAAGCATTGACTGGAAGGATGGTCATCTCGTCTTTTTAAATTGGACTCTGTGTCCATTTGCCTTCTGAATTTATTTTTATGGCTGCATTTGAGAGTCCTAATGAAAATCTGAATCAAGTACTAAAATTTTCACTTTTGCATTTGAGATAGGTAAATGTCATTATAAGAAATAAAATTCAGATAATAAATGAAAGACAAATCTCAAACAGAAAATGTCAGACTACCTTGATATGTGTTTCACCAAAAAGGAAAATCCTGCTTCTAAGAATATTCTACTTGGAAAAAAAAACCTGTTGGATACTGTAAAAGTGCATTAAAGATACTACACAACACCTTTAATGAATTTTAAATAAATTTTCTGTACAACTATGATAGAAAAAGCAAACAATCAGTGCAACGACAAACATGTGCAACAAATGCATTTGCCGATATTGCACTACTAAGACAATGGATTGGCCCACATCTAAACTGTAAAAAATGTAGGATGGCTCAAGAATGGCAACCTGTTGTTGAAACAAGGAAATGGCACTGGATAACAAATAAGTCTTTCAAACACTTGAGTATTGAGCCTTACTTTCAATGTGTTCAACTTGTGTGAGGAGGAAAGACATTCAAGATACATTCAAGAATTATTTTCTGTTTTCTGATTGCTCAAGATTGAATTTTTTATCTAAAAGGTAACAAGTAATCCACAAGATATATGTTTAGGACACTTCCCATACACATATATGATAGTTATAGATGTTAAATTATGTTTGACATTTTAATGACATCCAGATATATAATGGAAACATAATTAGAAAGCTGACTTCAATTAAACATAAGCACTATTCTCTTATCATTGAGTTGCCAAAATATCAATAAAGCAAACAAGCAATGTCAAGTTAAATATAAGCTTTACCAGATGCAATGTATGTAAACTTTCCATTCTCAGTTAACGATACCCATTGAATAGCATGATCATCAATTCCTCAATAGTTGGTGCAATTATGCACACATTATAAAATTACATTTGTGGGATAGCTTATCACTTTTGTATCAAAATTAGGCATGTAAGTGTTGGTATGTTTGTTTCTCATCTCTAAGGGAAATCAATAACAGCACTAACCGGTAGTTAAGTTCCTTTATCAGAAGAAATATGTCAGCATCCTATTTTGAATTGGATTTCTACCTCATACATTTGATTTTATAACTTACTTCTATCAAATGTAACTGCCGCTAGAAACAATTACCTTATAATGAGTCATTTAATGTTTCTGAATTTACTTACATATATTTTTACTGCTGGTGTAATAATCATAGCTAAAAAAGTAATTTATATAGTTCCAAGTGCAAAAAAAAAACCCTCTTAAAATGTATGCAAATAATTAGAACAATACTGCTAATAAATTTTGTAAGTTTCTTATATGGTTTTAGTATATTATTTCTCTCAAAGCTTAAATATTTAAAAAGTAAATCTTGAAGATGTATAGCTCGTATTGTGGAAATAAGATATCTGGATTTTGAACTCAGCCTTCTTGTTTACCAGATGTGTGGATTTATAGCAAGTTAAATACCTTGTGTACCATGTTTCTCCTTTCCAGAGGGATGAAGGTATTCATCATATCTAACACATTTGGTTGTTGGAAGAATTGAGATAGCAAATAGAAAACTCTTTTGTAATGTCTGCCCTATAAAAAATTCTCAAAAAGATTTATATTTTTCATCACTGCACAAATAATCTCTGTAAAACATTACCATACTTTAATAGCTTATCTGGAGAAATTACTTTGGAATCCCATGGCTTCTTGAATCAGCTGAAGTATTAACTACACATGTAAATATTTTCCATATTTTATCTTCAATATAAACTTCTACATTTATAACTCTTTTCTTGGTACTACTCTTTCAGATATTATTGTCCACTGCAAGTTAGCATCTTTATTATCACTCTCCCATTTATTAACTCTGCCATTAGTATTTTGAACACTCCATGATATAGTCAAGGCCCTTTTCATTTTCGATCTGCATGGTTGCCAGTTCAAAACCACCAGTGTCTTCTAGGGAGAGTGACTGAGCTGCCTCCTCCTCCAGGCAGTAACAGTCCTGGAAACCCACTGGGAGTCTCTATGAGTCAGCCTTGACTTCACTGCTGTGAGAATTGTTGGGTGTTTTGCACATATTCTACATATTGGCCATCCACTTTGACCTACTTTTTAAATTATTGGATCACAATTATATGTAGAATCAGAATAATATTTATGAAATATTTATAGCCATACAACTTCTCACTAAAGGGGTTTTAAGCTTTGAAACTAGACACACAGACTTTTAATTGTGGTGTTTCTCATAGACTATAGAGAGCTTGTAGTAAAATGATGCTGGGGGTCATATCTGACCTGCTTTGGCTTCCCTATGACCATAGGCAATGGTCAGATAGGCCTCCACACTCCATTTTCCCCCCATATTCTTACACTAACTTTTCCTCTCCTGGATCTCTACTTCTTTGCTTAGGGTGGATAATCCAATGCAATGGCCACAAAGAACTCACAGACAAAACTCACAGACAATTAAGGGACCTTATTTAGGTACCTGACAGGTTACTAAAAGCCAGAAAGAGTAAACAATAAGGATACAATTATTGGGCTAGAGCAGTACCTCTACTCAGGCAGAAGCCAACACTTTCTCTGCTCCTCAGCTTCTTAGAAATGTGATCCTTCAGCTTCTAACTTAGGAGTAGGATGAGGTGGTCTAGAGTAACAAATCCAGTGACACTCACCTGTGAACAAAAATAAATTTTATATCAAGAAGACATACAGCCCAGTCTAACTTAAATACATAGGTTCGGGGCTAGCTGGATCCTCTTCAGATACATATAGCTGACACCAAAAGGGGATGTGGAAAGCTGGGAGATCAAGGCTGCAGAGAGAAGAGTCACAAGAAAAGAAACATAGTAAATGCTGTGTGGACCAAGGTATTAGTGGTCCACACAGCAAACATTGAGAGAACTTGAAAGTGGCGGGAGGGATGCAAGAAAGAGAAAAAGAGGCAGGATGGGATTGGAAGGTCTTGATCAGGGATCAACCTCGAACAACTTTATTGTGATTCTCATATTCAAACTGAGGAACTTAGCAGGCAAAATGTATTTTGTATTTCTTTATTTTTCCTAGGACTTTGTGGCACACTGAATCTCAGCCAGTATATTCCAGTTAAAATTTTGAACAAGTGATTCCAAAGCAAAGTGAAGGCAGGGAAAAACCATCAATTGTCACCAGTTCACAGTCAACAATTCTCTTTGATCAGATTTCTGGCCAAGTCAGCCCTAGTTGTCATTTAAGGTGGGTTAGGAGGTGCCATTAGCACGCTCTGCTGCTGCAAAGTGCCTTTGAATCTGTATGGACCTACTCCACTTCCGATCCTCCAATCCCTTCATAAACTCTTATCAGTCCTAGCTGGTTAAATATGAACCAACTCTTTAAACATCATACTGCTAGGTTTTTCTTTTCTCTCTCATCTTTAGTTTCTGTGGACCATGTCAATTTGTGCTAATATAATATCTGGACTTAGTCCATTTCTTCTGTGCTGCCTTTCCCTTACTTTCACTCCCAAAATCAATCCACATGGTCATGCAGTAATCATACCAGTCTGCCTCAAAACTCTATTTAACTATAAAACCAATAAGGAGGCATCTTCTCTGATGGGCACAGACTTTTCCAGCCTAAGTGCATCCTAAGGCAAACCTCTTTTTCAAAATTCAAATGTCATAGTCACATTTTCTTCATTATCAGTTTGGGATAACTGAATATGTCTTTTTTGTTTTGTTTTGTTTTGTTTTTTTGGGGGAGGACATCACTGCTCTCGGGCAGTGGGAGTAGGAGGCCCAGCCCCACTGCTAAAATTGAACTTCTGTCCCAGTGGGCCGCAGTACCGTGCACAACCACTACACCACAGGGCTCAGCTCTGAATATGTCTTTTCAAATGCAAATTTACTGACACTCAAGGCCCTGGACAAGAATCAGCTTATCTAAACCCTCTTAGTTGGCATGGGCTTAAACAGCATTTCTCAACCTGTGGGTCATGACTCCTTAGGGGATCAAATGACCTTTTCACAGGGGTTGCCTAAAACCATTGGAAAACATTGTTGCTACTGTATATAAAGAAGCTGCTGTGTTGAAAGCAGCTACTCTGTTAAAATCAACTATATTGAAACTAGCCGTATTGGTGGTAAAATGATACCTTATGAATTATAATTATTGGGTAAATATATAATTATGTACTATAAAACCAATTACTGGAAAACAATAATCTGTTCTATGGGAACTTAATTTGGATACTGATCAATCTTTTTATATTCAGCTGTGGCTGATGTGAATATTGCTCCCTCATGATAGTAGCAGATATGTAAAAGAAAACAACAACACAGAATTGTAAATCATAGGAAATTTTAATGAATTGTATTGACTGAACTATGCCATGTATCATCGTTTATATTATTAAAGTTATTGTTATATATTATTTCTATTAGTGAGCCATCCCATAACAATGGATTATGTAGAGAAGAACGTTAAGAAAAGAAAATATAGTTGGGTTTTTTTTTACAATATGGTTTTACCTAAATAATTACAGCAGCAATTAAGAAACGGCAATGTGCTTTTTGTTTTGAAGTTGTATCGGTCAAATCTATGAAGCCAAACAAATAAAAACACCATCTTGAAAGCAAGTATCTGAACTTTGCTGACAAGGATATCAACTACTTTGGAAGCAAAGCTTGTGGACTCCAGAGAGCCAGAATGACACTGGTGGCAAGGATCACAAACAAAATGCAACAGACTTTGAGGCTTCATATTTGGTGACAATCAGAATCACCAGAACTGTGAAACCTCACACCATTGCTGAAGATTTACTGCTGCCAGCAGCCAAAGACACTCTTTATGAGAAGAGGCGACTTTGTTACAAAACTGAGTGCAATTTCCTTATCTACCAACACTGTTCTCAGAATAGATGACATATCTGCTGAGATTCTTTATCAGCTATTCAAGGAAATTAAATCTGCTCCACTTTCAATAGTTAGCATCCAGCCTGCTGAATCTATAGACATTGCAATCTGTTCATAGCTACTTGCTTACGCGAGGCATATTAATGATGGTGACTTTAAACAGAAGTTTCTTTTGTGCAAACCTCTTGAAATGACAGCTGCCACATGTGATGTATTTGACACATACTGTATGTGATGTACTTGACACACTTGTTTCATTTCTGAAAGAGCATAAGTTCTCTTGGAAAAAGGTTCATGCTGTTTGCACAGAAGGTGCTCCAGCTATGTTAGGATGTTGTTCTGGATTTCAATGTTTGGTACTGAATGAGTCACCTCAAGTCATCCGAACTCACTGTATAATTCAACAGCAAATATTAGCAAAGAATGGGCTACCACAAGAGTTACAAGAAGTAATGAAAATCATCTTATTTTTTTTCCAATTTTGTAAAAGCGAACACAGTACAAAGTCAACTGTTTTCCCAACACTGCCACGAGTTGGATGCGCCAAATAATGCTCTGCTATTTCAAACTAAAGTGGTTGTCAAGAGTGAAAGTTTTAAAATGTGTTTTGAGCTTTGTGATGAACTCAAAGCATGTTTTTAATCAGAAAGCAAAACCGCAGTTCCAAGCACTTTTCAGGGTTAAAAGTGAACTGCAGAAAAATAAAGATAAGTAAATTGACAAAAAAAAAAAAAGTAAGCTGCAGAAAATAGCTTACTTGGGTGACAACTTTGCCATCTTGAATGAGTTAAATTTATCACTGCAAGAACCAAATGCAAAGTGCCTCGATTTGTCTGAAAATATTGGATAATTCCTAATGAAACTTCAGTTTTAGCAAAAAAACAAAAAGGAATGAAAATAAAATTTAAATGTTTTTTTTTTTTACCTTATATGCTCTCTTTGAGCAACATGACATTGAACCAAACTAAAGGATTATGATGACAATCTCTGTTTTAGGCTGATAAAATTTCATCATACTTTACAAATCTACCTGACACTCCATTTGCACTTGCCAGAAACCCAATCACAATTAAAGTTGAAGATGTTCCTGAAACAGCACAAGATGAGTTAATGAATTTATTAACAGCATTGCAATGAGAACTGTGTTCTCTAAAATGCCAGTTACAAAATTCTGCACTGGGGCTGAGCCCAGGTCGCGTAATGGTTGTACGCGGGACTGTGGCCCCCTGGGATGGAGGTTCAATTCCAGCAGAGACTCCACAGAAGCAAATGCTGGACTTCCTACTCCCACCACCAGAGGGCTGTGATACCCCCCCCCCCCAAAAAAAAAATTAGACAAAATTCTGGACCAAGTGTTTGCACTCATCTCCTGTTCAGTCTGAGACAGTGTTGTACCTTCTTCTTCCATTTCCAACAACATATCATTGTGAAACAGGGTTTTCCAGTTTGTTGGTTATCAAATCTAAACACAGAAATAGACTTGTGGAAGATGATGTTTGTTGTGCTCTTGCAAAGACTGCCCCAAGAATTTCTGATCTGGTGAAAAAGAAGCTATCTCAACCTTCTCACAGAGGCTGTTTTTTTTTTTATATTAGTGTAACAAATGTAGCAATGTAGCTTACTATTGTTACATTAAGACTGGTATTCATGCTGCACCATGCTTCAAGACAAGATTTCATTCACTTTTAATTAGAAAAATATTTCACAATATATAATTACCTATTGTTTTGGGCTGAGCCCCAGTGGAGTAGTGTTTGTGTGCGGCACTGTGGCTCACTGCTATGGAGGTTCAATTCCAGCTCACAGGAGCAAAGGCTGGGTCTCCTACTCCCACCTCCAGAGGGCAGTGATGCCTAAAAAAATAATAATAATAATTACCTATTGTTTTGTGATTAATCACTGTTTTAATTATGTTCAATTTTAACAATGAAAATATATCCTGCATACCAAATCTTTACATTAAGAATCATAACAGTAACAAAATGACAGATATGAAATAACAATGCAATAAATTTTAACATTGTGGGTCATCACAATATGAACTTTATTAAAGAATTGTGGCCTTAGGAAGATTGATAACCAATGGCTTAAAATAGAAGCTCTTTCCTTAGTAATTTCCATATCCTTTTTTTATCAGATCGAATTGTACAGATGAATATGTAGACTTTTAAACTCTCTCTTAAAACTCTAATCATAATTTTGAATATTCATATTTATCATCCTATGTCTGTCACACTAGATAAGGGAAACCAAAGGAAATTTTGTACAGTCATATAAACAAATATTCTTCAAGAGATTCCATCTAAAACTTTCAAGTTTAGCTCTTTGCCCTCCAACCCAGACTATCCTGTCTATATGAATTTGGCCTTAGGTGTCTGGTAGGATGCACCCAGCAAGCCATGCCAGCTGTGACTTCTCTATAGTCAGCTACAGTTTAATAGTCTTTTATTACTTTCAGTAATTTCAAGTAGGAAAAACCAGTGAAAACCAAACAATAATATAAATAAATAACTCATTTGCTGTGCCCCTTTAGATCTCTCTCTTTCAAGTCCTGTATTTCCATGAGTGTGGCACCATTGCAAGAATCTGCACAATTCTGTCACCAAGTGCAGTAAAATGGTCAAATGGTAGAGGTATATAGATGACATCTTCTGGTTTCAACATGGAACTAAGCAGAGTAATTTTGTTTCTCAGACTATGCTGGGACCCACCATAACTAAAACATATCATCTAAAGATTTATTTCAAGATACATTGTCTGATTTTCTTTAATTGGAAAGTGAACACAGCAATTAAACTCACTGGTAGATGTTTATAGAGCTCTTAGTTAAAACAATTAACTGAAGAGAATGATCTTGACTCTTGATAGCAAAATGTTATCAGATAACAAATTAACTTATTTCAAGCAAGATGACAATAAAATTAGTATGTAGATTCATGCATCCATTTGTATTTGCTAATTTTTAATAGATAACCCACCAATTTAAAACTTTTCCCAGAGGAAAAATCATAAATTTATAGTCAAGAGGAACTTTCCCTCTTCACTCTGAATAATTAGTTGCAATTTATTGATTGAAATATGAGTAATGTAGCAAAGACTTGGGATGAAGCTTCTACAGCACAAACTTTTTAAGGTAGCTCACCCATGTTTTCATTAATCTGCTCTCAAACATTTTCTAGACATGGGCACAAGTCTAGTTCTATCCTATTGGTCAATGTCTACCTTAATGACATGATGGTCACGCTCTCTTCTTTTCTCTCAGATACTAACATGACTAGTAAATTCTTCACATATTTTTGTCCTTGATATTTGTATTAGTCTGAGTACACTAGTGAAACAAATTCATAGACATGCATATGGACATAAGGGAAAGGTTTATATACAAGAGGAATAGAAGATTGAGAAAGCATCCCAAAGCAATCCGGTCCAAGGTCTTAAGTTCAATATTAGTCCAAAGGTCCAATATCAGTCCATAAAGTCTTCTTCCAACTCACGAAGTCACAGGCCAGTGGGTGCAGTCTTGTGTGTCCAAGGGCAGTAGAAGTAGTAGAAGCATCCCAGTGTTGGCAGGGATCTCCTCAAGAATCCTCATTTCCAGGGCTCAGGGTCCATCAGCGGTAGAAGCATCTCAGCATCACTAGGGGTCTCTTGGTCTCCTCTCAAGCATCTCAGCATTGGTAGGAGTTGCCCCTTGACTTCTCTGGCACCAGAGGTTTGGTACCATCAGTGGAAGACCATGTAACTTCTCTGGCTCCTCCAGTCTCCAGGAATCACAATCTGTCAGTATGCTGTCATCTCATCTTGTCAGTATTTCGTCTCCAAGTTACACCTCTCTTCTCCAATTGGTAAAATACCACGAGACTTCCCAGAATTCTCATTAGAAAGCCATCCAGATTGACAGGCTAGAATCTACCCCTACACCTCCAATCATGAAATTGGCATCAAGTGCATGACCACCAAAATGTTAAAGAAAACAAGACAATAAATCTGGTTGTTTTGCAATTGAGTGCATTTGAGTAATTATTTTAACTTCTGAGAAACATTTTGATTTGAAATAAATAGTGCAAAATGAGGAATGATTAGCAGATTTTAAGATTTGACTTAATGAAATTGGAAAGAATATTAATTTATGTTTTATGACACCTCAGATTGAACTTTACTTACTTTTCCCACTTGTGAAGCTATATTTGAACTATATATGAATTATATTTCTAAAATGTCTTCAAAACAATAAAATTAGATTGGCAAATACTATACAATCAATGAAAATAATGTGACGTGATCAAAAATAGCAAGGCTGTGTCAGGGACATCTTAGTGCCCCAAAGTGATATCATAGGTCTTAAAATTTGAAAGTAGATTTTGAGAGAAGATCTACCCAATATAATGAGCAGTTTAATTTCTTGACTGGTTCCTCCATGGGTATTATTTTGGATTTCAACAAAATTATTAGATTGACAGCTTCCATAGTTTTCAGTTGCCCATGGTGTGGCTTATTGGGACAGTTCTGATAATTTCTGGGTTTTTCTATGTTGGAGGCATCTATATTTAAAACTTCAGTATTTCAGCTGCATCTGTAGGTTATTAATGTCCTCTTAACTTTCATGAAGTAAAGTTATATAATATGCACAGTGCAAATGCTTAACAATATTACTAACTTTATTTCAATCTTAACCACACATTAAGGACGTATTTCTAAAACAGATAGAAAATATACCATTATACAAATTATGCCCTTAGTAAAACTAAAATGTTTTACAGTCATATATCTCAAACTTGTGATAAGAGTGCAAACTTAAGTATTTTTGTTTGCTTACATGTTCACAGAATTCTACAATTTGTAACAGCTTTCCATAGAACTCACAAAACTTGGAAGAAAAGTTTAATGTTGTTTTGTCCCAAATCTGAAGATTTGGCAAAAGCAAACCATATGCTGTGTTCAGATCCAAGTGCTAAAAACCCAACAAAGTCACTGCTTCTAGAAAATATCAGTCAAGAAATAAAAATATGGCTTTCCAGATGATGGGATGGGATGTGACATGACATGCTTTAGAACCATACCATGGTACCAAAATACATGCCTCATCAAAGGGACTATGCCTTACATCACATATTTTACCTAAGTAGAGTTTTCCAAATGTCCCAAGGAAACAGAGGGTGTGGTTTGGTTCACACCCTCAATTAGAGTCCAAACATGCCCTTAGGGATATGAGTGTGACTTCCTTCACTCCCTTTTATAAAGTCAAGTATTCAGCCCACACTGTTCCTGCATTGCCTTACTTGGATCCTCAGGACTCATAGAAAGTGCAGAGAAGAGCATAAACAATGAGTGGCAGTGTACTGCGCAAGATCTATTTAAAGTATGAGAAAGCAAGGATGTTCCTTTGAGGACTAAGGTACACCTGAGCAAAGCCGGCATTCTTTTGATTGTCTCATATGCAAGTGACAGTGTGACATTGAATAAAAATGACCAAAGAATAATTGTTGCATATGGTTTGTGCTGCTGGAAAAGAATGTTAAAATGCCATGGGATGTTCAATGGACCGGCCAATGTGTCCTGTAAGAGACAATGTCAGGGAGCTCTTAAGAGGAAAGAAGGGTGAGAGGGAGAGGCAGGCTTTCAGGAGCATGTCTAACACAGCAACAACAGGCTCAACCATGGGTGCAATCATGAGGAGGGTGCAGGACAGACGCTGATTCCTTCTGTTGCGCACAGGGTCACTATGGGTTGGTCATAAGGGACTGTGCAGAACAGAGCAACAACACCCCTGCCCACAAGTGTAGTAGAGAACAGCCTCCAAAAGAGGATTAAGGATAGAGGCATATACACTTCAGAATTAAAATATAGCAAATAAGGAATTATAGCTAGAAGAAACATATGAGCTGACAAAAACCATAATTATCTATATTCTTCCTTTTAATATTTACTTGCAAAACTAATTGATCATCCACTCAATTGACTATATGCATCAGATTTTCAATTATATCTTTATATTTATATATTAACATCAACCCAAAGCATTTTGAATTAATCTCTCTGCATGAATAGGACAGAGTTTGTGCTTCTGTGGAGCACAGTAATTGTAAGCAAGTATCTGATGAGCTGACCTTGGGGGCATTGACCAGCTGTAGATATAGAATTGTCCATCCTGTCTCTCACAGCAATTGAAAAGTTACTTGGAAGTCATTAATATATTTTTTAAAAACCAATGAAGACATCATCAACTGTTATCTCTTAACTTCTTTTACAATTTTGCTTCAGAATGACATGTACATATGGGAAAAACCACATGTGACTATCAAGTCACAGTTTGCCAACCCTGATCTAGCCTATACAGAAGTTTGTGTTACTTAAACTTTCTATCTTAATTCCCTGTATAACTAATCGCTAGATGATACCTTGCTGTACTTAATAATTTATTTACATTTATATTGTCTTCCAAAGAGCTCTGTGACATATTGGCCTACATGGTGGGCTGCTAATATAAATGCCAATGTTTCAAATTGATGAGCTATTTCATGGGAGAAAGATTAAGCTATTTGCTCCAATAAATATTTACAGTCACATGGCATGTAAGAAGCATTATTACTCTGGATTGTGATTAGTAAAACTTGATTTCATGGTAGCTTTTTTCAGTTGGATTATTTGTAGATCAGTTTCATTGTTTTCAAATTGTCTGTCTTCTCATGCATTGCAATTAGATTCCTTCAAGTCAGTTTAAACACATAGCACTCTATGTACACTAGAAGAAAATGTCACCTGGCCCTCTGCTACATTTAGACTTGTTTTTATGTTTGAGTCCATTACTGCAGCCACCATGTCAGGCCATCTCATTATGGACCTTTATCTCTCTTGCTGCTACTCCACTTTATCAAGCATGTTCTTGTTAGGGTTGAACTTGAGACAAAGTCTCACCATCCTTGTCTGACTATACCTGTTCCATGATCGTTTTTTTGGTTCTTGCAGAAGTCTATAGCCATTGGGGTATAATTCTTCCAAGACCAATGCATTGATTCTTTTGGCAGCCAATTGTACTTTCCATATTCTTCACCAACACTGTAGTTCAAAACCATTGTTTTTTCTTTGGCCTTTCTTATTCAATGTCAGATTTTCACATGCACATGAAACACTTGGAACATGGATTGAGTCAAGTTTCCCTAAAGTCTCAAGGTAACATTCTTGCTTTTCAAAATTTTAAAAAGTTCTTGTGAAGCAGATTTATAAATACAAGGTATTTCATCTCTTGCTTGTTGTTTCCATGAGCCTTGGTTGTAGATACAAGCATCTTGACAATTTCAGTTTTTCTCATTTATCATGAGAATAGTTCATCTAGTCATGAGAATTTTTGTTTCATCTACTTTGAGTTGTAATCCATTCTGAAGGCCGCAGTGCTTGATATTTGTCAGCAAGTGCTTAAATCTCAATTTCAGCAAGCAGTGTTGTGCTGTCTGCATATGTAAAACTGTCAACAAGCCTTCCTCTAATACTGATACCAAATACTTCATCTCATAGTCCAGCATCTCAGATAATTTGCTCAGCATACATTTTGAGTCAATGTGGTAAAAGGACACAAGGCAGACCCACATCTTTCCTGATTTTATTCCAGGCAGTTTTCCCTTGTCCTCAAAGGACTGCCTCTTGCTCCATGTACAGATTCAGCTTGTATACAATGAATTGTCTGGGACTTATCCTACTCTCAAAGCGGTCCATAGTTTAATATGATTCACAGAGTTAAATTCACAGAGATTAAACAGTATAAAACAAATTACTTTATTTTAACTTTCAGTCAAGATACATCTGATATTCTCAGTAATATCCCTTGTTCCATATCCCCTTCTGGATCTAGATTCAACCTCTGATAGCTTTCTGACAATATACTTCTGCCACCATTCTTGGATGATCTTCAGAAAAATTTTACTAATATCAATGATATTGCTATATACTTTTAAAACTCTGGTAGGTCATCTTTTTTTGGAAAGGATATAAATATAGATCTCATCCAATCAGTTGGCACAGTCTTTTACATTAGCTGGGATGTGTGATGCTTTCTAAGCTTATTGAAACATTTTGATTGCTAGTCCTTTGATGTCTGGAGCCCTGTGTTTGGATAATGCTTTCAATGCAGCTTAAACTTCGTTCAGCATCATTGCTTCTTGTTTACATGCTATCTCTTTCAATGCTTGAATGTCAATTCATTCATTCTTTTGGTTTAGTAACTGTTTTCATTCCTTCTTCTTTTGATGGTGACTGCATCATTCCATATTTTTCTGATAAAATTGCTCACTATTGCAACTCAATTCTTGAATGTTTTCTTTAGTTCTCTCAGCTTAAGATATGAATATGCTATTCCTTTTAGTATATTAACTGTAGCTCTTTGCACATTTTCTTTCTAATATTTAATGTGCCTTCTCAACTACCCTTTAATATTTTCATTCTGCTCTTTGACTTAATCATTTCTTACATTTTTCTTTGATACTCTATGATTATAAACATGTTTCACAATCTCTTCTAACATCCACACTGATCTTTTCTCTTTTTGTTTTTTTATTAAGCTTTTGTTTTCTTTATGTCTGATACATTTTTAATATTAACTTATGGCAGTCATGTGCTTATGTTAATTTCATGATTGAGATGTAAGGGTGGAGTCTAGCCTGTTAATATGAAGATAGCCATTGAGTAGCCTCTGTGTAGACATGGCTTTCTCCTGAGACTTCTGAGAAATCTTGTGATACTTCCCTCGTGGAGATGAGAAGCTATCTCCCTAGTTGTTGGGAGTTAGTCTCAGAGACAAGGGATTATGGACAAGACAAAATGGCAGTGTCCAAGCTGCTGCAGGAGCCAGAGGAGAAGGCACATGGCCTTGCTCTGATAGGGCCAGATCTTTGAAGCTGGAGAGGTCTTAAGGGGACCACTGCCAGTGATGAGTTGCTTCGGCCACCACTGGATGCTATTGATGGACCCTGAGCCTTAGAAATGAGGAGACATGAGGAGAGTCCCCTGCCAGTACTGGGATTCTGCACCCACTGTCCTGTGACATCATGAGTTGGAAGGAGACTTTATAGACTAATATTGGGCATACGGGTTAATATCATACTTATGACTTTGAACTGGACTGGGCTGGGATGCTTTCTTGGTGTTCTATTCCTCTTGTATATAAACCTTTTCCTTATATTCATATGCGAGTCTATAAATTTGTTCCTCTAGTTTGCCCAGACTAACACATGACTCTTTATATAAATGGCTCGTACAGCTGTTATTACAGTCTGTTCATTCATCCATCAATCCCTTCTGTCAAGCACATTTTTATATATATCGCCATCATTATTTTCAAAGCATTTTCTTCTACTAGAGTTCTTGATATCAGTTTGTCAGTATTTCAACTGCCTCACTTTCCCTCTTTCCTATCATTTATCCTTGATAATTATATATAATTATTATTTTCATATACTATACTGTTGGCTGTCTACCTCCTTTTATGTTACTTGTCCCCTTGAATAGGGGGGGTGGTCTCTTATGTCAAACATTATGATCAAGCCCCACTTTCTCCCCACCTTATACTTATGCTTCTGGTATTTCTATTCTCATTATTAGACCTGTTGGGTTTATCTGTCCTGTATTCCCTGTACTGCAAGCTCTTACCTGTAGCAGTGTACATGAGTTCTGGTCTAGTCAGATTTGTAAGGTACACTTGAGATCATGATAATGGGGGTGGGAGAATGAACCATTAAAAAACTAGAGGAAAGTTGAATGTTTCATTGCTGTTATACTGCACCCTGAATGGTGAACGTCTTATTTGTGACATTTCTGTAAAGGGTGTGCAATTGTCTACAGATGTGCTTTGGATTTCTTTGTCTCCACTCGCCTCTTGTCCATATTTATATGATTTATTTTTATTCTAGGATTTTGACACCTGATACCTACCTGATCCCACCAACCAACACTGTGTGATCACATAAGCCGGTATGCTTCTTCCATGTGGGTATGGTTGCTTCTCCTTTACATGGCTACTTGTTTATCTTCAAGTCTTTAAGATCCTAGACATGGTATCTTTTGATACCTGGGCACTAACAGCTTTCTTCAGACATTTGCTTATGCATCCATTTTGCCTTCAGCAATTGTGTCAGGAAGGTAAGCATCCCAGAAAGCCAGATCAGTAGAATAAAGTGTTCTTGTGTTGAGAGAGTATTTGAGGTAGGGTCCAATATCAGTCTGCTCCCTTAATACTAGACATATAAATCTATTATCCTATCTTTATATAAAAATCTATTTGCATATATATCTTTCTGTATTTAGACCTCTATAAATGTCCTTTGTCTCCTAGTTCTTTCCTCTATTTCCTGTTATTTCCTCTTGTCCCATTATGATTTTCAGCATTCATTCAGGTTTCAATAATTCCTCATGGTTACATTGTCATTGATTAAGCCCCACTAGGCATCCTACACCCTTCTCTCCATCAATATTAGTATACTTGTTGTTTCCTTGTCCCTGGATTGGTTAATAACGACATGGATTCCCCTGCCTTCCCCTCTCCTGCGTCACCCTTTAACTGTCATGTGATTGGTATAATTATTGTACCAATATGGCCAATGAACACATGGGATTAATTGAAAGATGGAGATATAAATGATTTGGAGAGCATTGCCTTTCTTGTTTGTCACACTGGAGTATACATTGCTGGAGCGGGGGACTGAGGACCCTGTCATCTGGCTGATTATTGGTGTCCTGTCTTGCTGCTTGCTGTCCATTGTCAGGTAGTCTGCATTGTTCCACAATGGAATACCCAGTGTCCCTCAAGACTTGCAGGACTGCCAAGGTATTAACTGAGTTGCACTGAACCATTTGTACTGCTTTATAGATTAATTAGCTGTTTGTGTGCTAAATATTATTTCTTTATTTGTTAACTGCTTATTAAATATAATGGAATATCATATATATAACTATATATATATATATATATAAATATAATCATTAGTGTCCTGATTTTGTTTCTCTGGAGAACCCTGTCTAACATACATCAGTCCTGTTGTTTTCTCTTCTGAATTGTTTACCCTACTTATCTAACCTAGATAGGCATGTCGAGTTTACCCTACCTATCTAATGTACATAGACATGCAGAGACAATAACAAGTACAAAAACAAGGCAAAGCCAAACAAAACAAAAAAAGAAGACAAAAATTACAGCAAAATTAAGTCAATGTTAGTATTAGGACAGCAGGTGAGCATTGGACCTCCACTCAAGTACTTTCTCAGTGCAAGAACATTTTGTCCTATTAAATTGGCATTCCATGATGCTCACCCACCTGACACGATCACTGAAGACAAATGTGTGCATAAGCAAAGGTGGTAAGGAAAGCTGATGGTGCCCATCAATTAAAAGATGTAGTGTTTGGAGTCTTAAAAGCTGGAAATTAAGTGAGCAGCCTTCTAGCTCAGAAACAACAAAAGCCACCAGTTTGTGTGACCATGAGTTGTTAAAGGGATCAGTTATCAGGCTTCAAGAACTAAAAGTCATAAAATTGTATGCTCACTTCCATGATATGATTGCTGATGAAAAATATTTGTATAAGAAAATGTGGTGAAGAAAACTGATGGTTCCCTGCTATCAAAAAATATAGCATCTGCTGTCTTAAAGGCTTGAAAATAAATAAGAGGCCATCTAGCTCAGAAGCAATAAAGCCCACATGGAAGAAACACACCAGTCTGTGTGACGATGAGGTGTTGAAAGAATCCAGTATCAGGCATCAAAGAGCTAAAATTATAGCATTATAAATGAGGGGAAGTACAGAGTATGGTTCCAGAGCCCATCAATAGGTGAAGTGATTATAGAGGATTGCATGGAGGAGATGCGCCAGTCAAGGTACAATGCAGTAACAGTGAAATATGCAACTTCCCTCTAGTTCTCAAATGTTTCCTCCCACCCACTATCATGATTCCAATTCTGCCTGACAAATTCAGCTAGACCAGGGGATGCACTCTAGAACTAGAAGCATGCAGAATGGGGGGTATATGGTCCTTCAGGACCAGTGGTAAGAGTGGTGATTCCGGGAGTGTAGAGTGAGGGTGGATAAGAAAGGGGGAACCCTTTTCAGGATCTACATATAACCTCCTCTTTGGGGCTCAGACAACAGGGAAGTGAGTGAAGGGACACATCGGACAAAGTACAATATTGAAAAGTAATAACAATTTGTAAATTTTTAAGGATTCATCGGGGAGGGGGTGGAGAGGGAGGGGAAATGTACAGGGCTGGTACTGGGGGTCTAAGTGGAGGGAGGATGTTGTGAGAGTGATTATGGCAACATGTGTGCAAATGTGGTATGCATACAATAGACATATGTATCGATTGTGATGGGGGTTGTATGAGCCCTCAATAAAATGATTTTTTTCAAAAGGATGGGGAAAGAGGAGATTAGACCAAGGGCTGACATAGAAAATATTTGGAAATGAAGATGGCAACATGGGTACAAATATGTTTGATGCAAATGATGTATGGAATATTATAATTGTTGTAAGGGCCCCTAATAAAATCATTTAAAATAATAAAAAATAAAGTCATTGACAAAACCCGAAAAGCCTATAAATTTTTCCAGATCTGTTTTTCAACTGTGAGGAGTATTTTACAGTAAAGCCTGGTGAGGTACCACACTGCGTCCCCAAAGTCTGTTTTTGGTATTCCCTGGAGACTACTTTGCTTGCCTTCCCTTGCTCCTCTTTGGCATGCTCTCAGTGTTTCACCCCAGTGTGATGGGGTCAGACCATCACAATTCCTGTGCTGTGTCTTCAATATGGTCCCCTACACAATATGACTCAGTAAGAGATGCCATGTCTTGTGGTGAGATTAGCCCTATGGTGCTCTCTGCTTTGTGTGATCGGAGCAGGAATATTGTCCTTTTGGCTTGGGTTTGGTGGGCAGGATGTGTTCCACTCACTTTCTTTTCATCTGTTCCTTTGTGTTCTGATCAGACATGCCCTTCTTGTCACGCAGTATCTTCAGTACTATCTTCTTAAGTGCATTTTTCTGGAGTGGAAGTGGGGGAAGGGACCCATATAGTTTGGTCATAGACTGCGGGCAACCCCACAGACCTCGCTATTGCTTCCCTGTTACATGGTGGTATGTTGCCTTAACATCTTGGTAAACCGACTTAAAGCCTGATCTCCCTTTTCCTCTCCTGTGAAGATATAAGCTATCCCTTCACCTTGGCTAGTTTAGTGCCCTGTTTCACTCCTGCTCATAACTTAAAAAAAAAAAATTCTTTCTTTCCCCCGTCTATTTAGTTCACTGCCAAATGTATCTCTGGATTGTGTCTGGCCCCTGCCATAATACCTGGCCCTCACACCAAGGATATATGTATACAGAAGCTTTTCCTATGCCACAGTTTTTAAGCTTACCTCATTGGACTCATGCTGTACTCATGCTGGTTGTTTTCTAGAAATTTCCTAATTCTCCATCAGTACCCACTCATTCATTCTCTGTTTGCCCTTATTTTCTTTATTGTCTTTTTGTTGATTTCCAGTCTTATGGCATAGTGATTAGTGAGAGAGTGGTCTGTGTTATCTCCATGTGCTTAAATTTACACAGATTCAACTTGTGTCCCGACATGTGGTCTCTCTGATAATATATGCCATATGATGTGAGCTTGCAAAAAATGTGAATTATTTTGTATTTGAGTAGAGAGCTCTATAAATATCTATAAGGTCAATTTATCTAAAAGTAGGGTTTAGATCTGTAGTCTCCTTGTTAAGTTTCTTTCTTTGTGATCTATCTTTCTCAGAGAGCAGTGTATTGAAGTCACCTGCTAGAATTGTTAAGGGTGTGATTTCTTTTTTTCATCTTTTTGTGTATTTGACAAATTCCGTGGATCCCCTTTTCAATGAATATGTGTTTAATATAATCAATGTTTTTGGTCTATTGTTCCCTTAAGCATTATGTAGTGTCACTCCTTATCTCTTGTTATGATTTGCACTTTGAAATCAACTTTATCCAAGATTATGATAGCAACCCCTGCTTTTTTAAAAAAATTACTATTTGCTTGGTATGTTTCTGTCTAGCCTTTGATTCTCAACCTATTTTTGTCTGTAATCTTGAGACATGTCTCCTGTGGGAAGCCATCAAGGAGTTATGTTTTTTAAACCAGTCTGCTAGCTTCTGCCTTTTAAGGACTGAGTTCATTCCAGTGATATTCAGGGTTATTACATCAGTCTGTGAACTCTGTGATGCCATTTTATATTTCTTGTGTTGGGTGTTTTCCTACCTGGGTTTCATCTCTGCAATTTGTGCATGGATGTGTGCTTGTGGTTTATTCTTCCCTTCTTTCAACCATTGAGCCAATATTATCTTGAGGGCTTTGTTGGTCTCTTCGCCATGTTGTTCTATTTGGCTGACCCTAATTGGACTTTTTGAGTGCTATTCTTCTCTCCAGACTAGATCAGCAAAGATCTTTTGCAGTCCTTGGTTTCTTTAAAAAATTCTTTGAGATTTTCCTTGTCTAGGAAGACATTTGCTTCTCCAACACTCTTGATAGATAATTTGGCAGAATGAGTATCCTTGATTTTGCATTACTTTCCTTCAATTTTCGGAATATGTTGTTTCACTCTATCTTCTTCATAGTGTCCCATGAAAGGTTTGGACATATTTTCTGCTTGCTTTTATATGTGACTGCTTCTTTATATCTACCTACCCTCAAGATTTTCTCTTTTTCCTCAAAGTTGAATAGTTTAGCTATTATATGACTTGGTGACTTCTTCTTGGAATTCAGTGCAGTTGGTGTTCTTTTAGCCTCCTGCATGGTTACCTGGTTTATATTCATTAAGCTGGGAAAGTTTTCCTTTAAGAATTCCATCACTATTTTTGCCTTTTTTTTTCTGTTGTGTTTTCCTTCAGTAATCCAATTATGGTATGTACTCAAGTATAAGTCAAGTTTTTCAGCACAGTTTGGGTGCATTTCTGGTGGTAAAATTAAATGCCTTGATGGATATTTGAGTTGGCTTATGCTCAAGTATAAACAACAGTCTGTTGTTCCTTTTCATAACATCAGACATAGATCTGAGATTTTCTTCAGCTTCTCTGATGTACTAATTTGCCTTGCTTTCATGTTTATTGATGTCTGCTTAGTTGTCCTCTAGGTCATTTGGTGTGCTTCTCTGCCTCCTCCAGTTGGTTGGCAAAGTTTGTGAATTTACTACTAAACTTTGTTATCTTGTCCTTTAGATCTTCTTTACCTCTAGTGCGTGGCCTTTACCTCCTGTGTCACTTCATCCTTTTTCTGGATTTCTTGCCTTATATTCTGTATGAATATAATAGCAATATAGTGCTTTTTTTTTCTGTGAAAGGTCAACATCTGCCTTTGCTATGACTGCTGTCAATTCCAGATCATCCTCTGACATTGAATTTTGCTTCTTTTTTCTTGTTGCAGCTGTGAAAGCAGCTTGCTGCCTTTTTGTCAATTTAATGGAATTAGATGCCATTTTCCTGGTAGTCACAGAGTCTGGGAAATTAAATTCAGAAGTTGGTATTGGTGCTTTTTTCAGGCTGCTGAAAACTAACTGCCTTAAGGGGTTGCGTTTATTCTACTGGGATTCCCCACTCACCCTAGCCTCTATGTCGTACTCCAGCCACCCTCAGGCTCACTATGGGCTGTTTGCCACTGTGTGCACCACTGTATGAAGGGAAATGTTGGTCCTGGTGCAGGGGTGCATAACTCAGGGATGGGGTGAAGGTTGAGTTGTCTTTTCCCAGTTAGGGGCACTTTGGGAAAGAGGGTGGATGAGATGGAGGTTCCCTATTCTTCTGGTAGTATGCAGTTCCATTGCTCAGACCACAGAGGGCCAGACGGGCTGCTCAGGGAAAAGGGAAAAGGGAGAATGCTGGTCTTCCAATGGGCAGTGGGAGGACCTGTACACTTGAGTCCCTAAATTACAGCTGCAGGAGCCTCTTCCGGTCAACTGTTAGGCCTAGGACACAGGCAAATGGTAGTGTCTAGCATAATTAAGCATAAATAACTTAGAAAACAGAAAATAGGTCTTCTTGTTTCTTAGATTACCACTAGTGCCTTCTTGACATAATTCAGGATTTTAGTAAATGTGTTGAATTTGATGGAAAATTATATTTGCGAATGCAAACTTAGGGATTGTTTAATTTTATTTATAATTTCATTCATGAAAATGTCCAACTTGTTTTGAGAACAAGTCAACATCTATAAGTAGAATGGTGGTGAACACACCTTTAAGTTCTGTCATGCATGTTTCTCTCTGAAATAAACTTTGGTGAATTTACTTGTGATTATATAAGATTGCTGAGGGTATACTGGGTGCCTACAAAGGTATGAAAGACACTTCTGTAAGGAATCTACACATTTTTGATATCTTGAGAAATTGCCAATGCCCTATCATTTTATATGCAATTAAGTAGAATTTGACTTATTCAAGAATTCGCATATCACACTATTACTAATAGTATACTTGTTACAGTGACTAAACTTGATATTGACTAATCTATTTTTTCTCTCCTGTTTTTTCCTTCTTGTTTTCTTGGGACGTTTTCTTAAAAGTAATTCATCAACTGGCTGATGAAGCAGCATTCAGATATTTGTGGTAACCATGATTCTCTACATTCTATAATAGGGGGTTTATTGTCAAACTCTGTTCTCTATTATTACCCCATCTGCAACAGGTCCACTCTTGCTTCCTTTTGATATTTATATATAGGTTTACAAAAAGAGTCTGCATTTTCGGTACATATATTCCTCGAGAGCGGTGACTATTTATCAGGATTCAATGTAAATTAGTAAGCCAGGTATTATTCCTGCCCATTGTGATTTGTTAAGCATGCTTTATGATAAATGTCATTTATGCTCCTCATTAAATCTAAATATGACATCTCTAACAGGTACAAAATTTGCAGCCACCTGGAAATTGGACTCCTCAAAGATTTCAAAGCCTAAAGCAATAGAAGTTGCTTTTAATACTTCAATACAAAGTACAGCAAAGTTACAGGAAGCAAAAAGATTATAAATGAATGAAAGCTGATGAGAAATCACAAAGCACCTAATTGCTACAGAAATTATATTATGGCCATACATATGATAATAATAGTGCCAATCATAATAGACCGAAATGCAATTGTTCATACACCATGGGCTTTACAGCACTTATTTCTATACTATAAGACAGATATTTACAATCTGTGTAATTACAAAATCATTTCTGCTATAGGAATAATGACTAAGCAAAAAAGAAAACTCACAAAGAAAACAAACACTAAACAGTTGTTGAAAGAGAAATATTGGTGTCCTGGTTTTTTTGTTTCTAGTACAAACCTTCAGGGCTTTGTATTAAAAACGAGATTTTAACTTTTAACATTAGAAGTAATTTTTGCTTGTCTGTTTTGAACAGAAACTCTATGGACCAATAGTTTTTCCTGAATTTGCTGTTGCCAAGGAGCTGTAAGCCATAGTTTTCTCTCAAGAAGTCATTTATTTACAACTGTCATAAACGCACAACCTTTGATACAGTCTCTCCATATGTTGCCTATATATACGCTGCTTCATTCTCAAAGAGTTCTTTATTTTACAATGAAAGATGTACAAGCTACCACATATGTGTATTTATTTAAATTAAATTAAAATAACTTATCCTGGTGTAGAAACCTGGGCCCCTGAGGACTGTGTGGTTTACGTATTTGACTGCTAACCAAAAGGCCATAGGTTCAAATCCCCCTGTCCATCTACAGGAGAAGTGTGAGGCCTCCTATTCTTAGAAAGATATAAGGGCTGAGCCCAGGTGGTGTAATGGTTGTGTGCGCGACTGCGACCCACAGGGTTGATGGTTCAAATCCAGCAGCACCTCACCAGAAGCAAGGCTGGGCTTCCTACATCCACCAGGGCAGAGATGCCACAAGACAAATGAAAAAATATATATTAAAAAAAAGATTTAAAGCTTCTGAAATCCTAAGTAACAGAGTCAGAACCAAGTTAGTCAAAGTCGACCAGTGAAGAGACAGCAGAATGAAATATGACAATAGATAAGGAAATGAAAGAAGAATACGGAGTCAAAAAATAAAATTGATTATGATAATTTAAAGAATAGAAAAAAGAAAAATTGTAAATAAGAACCTTTCAACTATATTCCATCATTGTTAAGAACAACTCTTGCCATGTTTCTAACCACATGATTGCACAGGTTATTTATATGTATATGTGTGTATATATATATATATATATAATTGACATGTAATCAAATTCCTTTAAATGATGGGAAAATGTAAGAGGAAAATGACATTTGAGGCCAAATCATTTCCATAAATCCACAGTCATAGAGTGGTCCATAATTAGTGAGAATTCTTGTCATATTGCGCTAGCGTTAGCCCACTGTTCCTTCCCCTGCCTTTAATCACTTTGAATTCTTTTATTTTCCATTTCAAAGCAAAAGTCAGCATGGAACTCCTGCAGTGCTGGCTCATATGTCAGACTTGTTATGGCTGCCCATCGCTGTCTTCTCCAGCCTGTCTGAAAAATATGCTATTCACATGACAATTCAGATATGTTGGTTCTTCCACAAAGCTAGAAAAACAATGGAAGGACAACAGTAAGTAATCTTTACAGCGTCTCAATATGTGTGGGCATTGTCTCAAAATATTCCAAAGGAAAAAAAAAAACAACAAAAAATAAACCTTCCAATGATTTTTGTTTGAAAGGAGGTTGGAACCACTCTGAAAACTTAATATTGGGTAGGGATTCCATTATATGATATATGATTTTCCTTCATGTCTTTCCTCAATATTTTGGTTACCATGACAACGGAGGACGACTGACTGCTCTGGGCTCGTTATGTGAGATGCAGAGTTATTGTTGGTTGTCAGTGTAACGCTGTTTTTAGGTGCAGACCCATCACGTGTGCAAGACACATGAAAATATAATTTAATATATAGTAACTACAGCAAAAAACGACTAAAGAATATGTATAAATCAGTTTGAAATCAACTTGAACGTTTTCATTGTTAATGCGATTTTGCCCAGTTCACTATAATTTTTCTAGAGAACTTTTACAAATAAATCAAATTGATAAATTCTCTTTGTACAGCATTCTTTTTACCCAATGAAACAGGTAAGTACATGTTATGTAAAACGTGGCTGGCATTTCACGGGCTAGCTAACATCCCAAAGTGCTAGTGTAAGGCTGCCACCTAGTGGGAGAAAAGAAATGCATTACTGATAATGTAGGGGAGTTGGTTTAAGATAATTTCTGTTCAAGCTTTTGCATATCCAAAATTGCCCTGACTTATGAAAACAATAACAATTGCTTCAAAGTAACCTCGCTGATATTTAATTTGTGATGTACACTTTAAGATGTGTGTGTGTGTTTGTAAGAAAATCAATGATCTGAAAATTATGCCTCCAAAGCATAAACCGATTATTATTATTTTGGGGGAGCATCACTGCCTCTGGTGGTCGTGGGAGCTGGCCAGCGCTGCTTCTGAGAGCCGCCGCTGGATTTGAACCGCCGAGCCCGCGGGCCGCAGTCCCGCACTCAGCCACTTACACCACTGGGGCTGAGCAAACAGATTATTTTTATATGTGTAAATAAAAGGTTATTTTTACTGTCTTGCTTTATTCTGTCTGTACTTGTAAGACAATTACTGAGATACCTTCAAAATTATGTTTTCAATATGGAAAATCATTAAAGGACCCCTCCTCTCAATCTCTGTTTCCTTTACAAAATCGGTTTTGTTAAAAAGGTAAAATGTTTTCGTCACCATCTGAAAATAAATGTTCTAGTGTGATACCAACTGCTCAGGTGTAAAAATTATATATAGCAATATTCCCTGGATATAGATATTGGCAGTTGATACTCATGGATGACTTAAGGTCGTCACTTTAAAGAATATGTAAAGTGATATCATAATGTCTGCACACTGTAAGCATACGTGAATTTGATGGCATTTTATCTGATGGCAGCTAGCTTTGCTGTGGGCATAACCTTGGCTGTTAACAGCAGGCAACAAAGCACAATATTGAACGCACCTGTTGGGTACAAAAAGGAGGTGTTCTACTTCCAGAAATAGTAGGTGTCTCCCAAACCAGCAAGGACAGTTTTACTCTGCTCCAAATGGTCGCTTTGAGTAAAACAACTCGATGACTGTGAGATACTTCATGGTAATATTATGCATACATATGTTTAAGTTTTCTAAAAAATCAGATTTCTTGAACTTTGTGTGAACTTAAAATAAAGAAAACTGCAAATGTTAGATAAGTGTGATACATTATAACGAAGTCACAATCAAAGATTATAGTTTTGTAGCAGATAGGGAATCTCATAACAACAGTGTGTGTGTGTGTGTAAATGCATAAAAACTGAGGAAACAATACTCTAACAGCTTTGAGAGTAAACAACTTAGCAATGTCTAATATTATTTAGTAACTGTCAACAATTAATTGCAAACCTATATATTCCACTCCAACCCGTTAGTCTACTATAGTTATTTTTGTTACTTAATACATTTTAAAAAGAAAACATAAAAGGAATCTTGGTAGCTCTCTGAACACTACCAGAAACTCCAGCCAAAGGGTAGCCCCCTCATTGTCAGAGTCTCCAAATTCTCTTTCAGTGTTTATGGGACCAAGGTCAAAATTCTTCACATGCCCAGAAAGTGCTTTAATGATCTGACTCCAACCTACTTTCCCAATATCACCTTTGAATCCAGCCAACTGCACACATGCTACATTGAAGCTCGCAGAGAACTCTGCACTTTTATCAAGTATGTTCCCTCTACCACTGTGCTTTTGTGTCATTGCTGCCTCGGCCTGACGACAATGTGACAATGCCCTCTTCTCCACTAGGCAAAAGCCAAGCTTTCAATGTTAGAAAGCAAAAGGATGTTGGCATCAAATTATAAAAAAAGCAGGCTCCAACCTGGTTATGAAGAGCTAGCCTTTGATAAATAATGTATTATCACTGTGCCCAAATTCTTCAGAATTCTGACACTGTAAAGCTGGAAATATAAAGGGTTTGGCAGAAAAATGAATATTCAGGACATTTAATATGTATTTATTGTGTTTTGTTTTCAAACTAACTTTGCAAAAATTCTTCCACTGCTAAAGTGCTCAGGAAGGTTAAATAATTTTCCACTTATATACTATAATATTTATGTCTTTATATAACCATTTAGACATGGTGATTCTTACATGCATTTCCAACCTAAATTTGAGCTAAAAAATGTTATGTTGTCAATCCAACAATTCTGGGAAGTCTAATAACAAATGTATTTTATCAAGGAAATTCTGAATCAAAGACCCAATGCCAACGACCTTTCAGAGGTCGAATGACCTGTCATGGGGGTCACCTGATTTATGACACTAACAAAATGACAATTATAAAGTAGTAATGAAACTAGTGTTATGATTGTAGATCACCACAGCATGAGAAACTATATGAAAGGGTCTCAGCCTTGGTTGAGAAACCCAGCCTTCTAGGGTTGAGTAAAATCACCCCATTTATAGGTATTCCTAGAATATAATCTTTTTTTTTTTAGCTTCACTGCCCTCTGGTGGGAGTGGGAGGCCCAACCTTGCTCCTGGATGGCTGCTGCTGGATTTGAACCATCAAACCAGTGGGCTGTAGTCCCGCACTCAGTCACTACACCTCCAGGGCTCAGCCTAGAATATAATCTTTACAGAGGCAGACTCCTATACTGCAATTGGTCAATTCAAAACACTGATCTTTCACTAACTCAGTGGTTCTCAAGTTGGGGCTCGTGGTCACTTTGAGGGTTGAAGGACTCTTTCACAGAGGTTGCCCAATTCATAACAGTAGTAAAATTACAGCTATGAAATAGCAACAGGAACAATTTTATGGTCAGAGGGTCACCGGTATTAAAGGATCATGGCATACGGAAGGTAGAGAAGCCCTATAAACAACCATTTATTCCTTTGATGTCTAAAGTAGTTGTTGTTGGGTAATATCTGATTGTTTCCCACTCATATCAACTCTCCAAACAACAAAATGAAATCCTGCCTGCACTTGAGCTATCTTTAAAAGACTTGTTATGCTTGAGCCCATTGGTGGAGCTCCTGTGTGCTTCTGTATCGATGCATCTCACCAAAGGCAGACCTCATTTTCACTCTCCAACCTTAGCAAGCGTGAAGCCTTTTTCCAGGGTCTGGTACTACTAAGAAGGTGTTCAAAAATCTTGAGATAAAATCTCCTTGTGCCCTTGTGCCCGCTTCTAAGGACTATTCTGGCTATACTTTTTCCAAAGCAGATGTATTATTCATCTGGCAGACCATGATACTTTCAATATTATTTGCAAATACCTTCCTTCAAATGCAGTTTTGACAAAGAGTTAATTGAAATATGTGTGAATTAAGAATACCATGACTCAGAGAATCTCAGAAACTCACAAGGGCAAGTAGTTTTACCTTGTCCTATAGGATCACTATGGATCAGCATAAATTCCATGGCAGTGAATTTAATATGGAATTAATTAATGGAATCAATTCTTAAAATGGCACAGTACTAGTCAGTGTCTTGTTCTGTTGTGCAGAATGTCTTTGTGGGTCAATGCCGACTTGGTGGCACTTAACCTGTTTAGGTACCACTGCAATACTTTTGAAAATTGTCTTCACCAAAACTTCACTTTATTGTGACATCAATGGTATTATCCTCCACTTGTGCATTCTGGTGTGTCACATTACAGAATGCCGGTGGATGGATGCAAATCGGAATCTCTTCCAGCTAACTGGGCATCTAATGTTCTTCCAAATTAATTGGAATAGGTGAATGAATGCACCCAGAGATGCCTCAGTTTATGGAAACATGCCAAGTGTGATATTCCATCAATTACTGGAGTCCTGTTTATTTGATAACAGCTTCAGTGCAGCATGAAATTCTCCTCTTACTGTCATATGTTCTTGATCTTATGCTACTTCTTGAAATGTTTGATTGTTGTTGTTAGCGTTCATTTTGATAGAGTGTCTCTTTTGTTGTTGATTAGTAGCGTGCCTCTGTGCATTTCATCCACAGAATCTTTTAGTATTGCAACTTAAGGCCTGGATTTCTCCTTTAGTTATTTCAGCTTGATTTTTGCTGAACATGTTATTTACTTTCGGCTTGCTAACTCTGGGTTTTTGTCCATGCCATTATAATATTTTACTTTGTGTTCTCTAGCTATCCCGGGATGTTTATTCTCTGACTCTCTTATTTTATTATTTCTTCCACTTGGGAAAGATCTAGTCCCAATTCTGTTATTTCTTTCTTCCCACTTGTCTAAACTTGCTTATATGCCTCCATGTTCAAGAAATTATAAAAATATTCCACCACAAGCAATGACTTCTGAAAAATATTGCCCCAATATATTATTATCATCTCTGTTCATGCTCTGTCCAAATCTTCACATGTTGAATATATTCAGAGATATTTTAACAGTGCATCAACATGGACCAGCCAGAACTTTTAGTCAGATTTAAAAGAGGATGTGACATAAAAGAAATTTTTGTGAACATCTGATAGATTTTCACTGAAAATCAGACAGTGCCAGAAATATGTTTAAATGTGCTTTATTGACTAAAAAAGGGTACTTGATGTGTGTATCACAACACACTATGAATCATATTGATATGACTGAGAATTCCAGAAGACTTCTTTGTGCTCATGCAGAAGTTGTGCATAGATCAACAGTCATTCAAAGAAAACAGGGGAATACTGCCTTGTTAGAATTAGAAAGTGTTTTCATCAGGGGTGTACTCTTCCAACATATGTATTCAATGTTAGGCTGAGATGGTGAACTATATGATGAAATAGCAGTAGGAATATGGCTTTCAATATGCAGATGGCACATCCCTGCTTGCTGAGAGAAAGACTTAAAGCATTGGCTAATTATTATCAAAGACTACATGGCTTTCAGGATGGATTGCAACCTAATGAATAGCTAGTCCAATTAACAATCTCAGGAGAGGGCTGAGACAAGAGTCGTAGTGGTTGTGCATGGGACTGTGGCCCAATGGGATGGAGGTTCAATTCCAGCAGCGGCTCCACAGGAGCGAAGGCTGAGCCTACTACCCCCACCGCCCGAGGGCAGGGATGCCCCCCCACACACAAAAAAAAAGCAATCTCAGGAGAACAGAAAAAATGATTGAAGCTGTCAAGGATTTCACCTTGCCTGGATCTGTGATTGATGCCTATGGAAGCAGGCATAAAAACCACTAATGGGAGAATCTGTGGCAAAAGTGTTGAGGATGGAGATGCCACTGTGGCAAGTCTGCCCTAAACCATGGCATATTCAATCAACTCATACATATATATGAAATCAGTTGATAAACATGAGAAACGTAAGTGAAGAATGTGAAAGACTAGAGAAAAAGTAATGTATTTTCTCTGTGGTGTTGGCAAAGAAAATCTAAACAATCACAAGCTACTACAAACCCAATGATATTGGTGATAATATTGCAAGAATACTCTTTGGTAGCTTACATAGTAAGATTTTATCCACATGTATCAAGCAACTTAGGCAACACAAGCGACTAGTGAAGGAAAGAGGCAGCGGAACAGAGGAAACCCTCAACAAGGTGAATAAAGTGGACACAAACTTATGCTCAAATATACCGGTTGGGCTGAGTAGTCTTTCATGCTCTTGAATATAGGATTCCCACATGTCAGAGCTGACTCAAAGACACTTACAAGAACATAGCACAGGCAAAAAAGAAATCAAGGGCACTTGCTAGGTTTCTGACTTCTGTAATTTGGCAATCAAGAGATTGCTGATAACATTCATTTTTGTGAAAAATAAAAGCATCTCTCTAAGATAACTAACACCTGAAAAAGAAAAAGAAGAAGAAAAAGATACCATCGCCTCCCATAAAAATCAACAAATCCTTCTTAGGAAAAGTATGGCAGCTACATGGCCCTAAGATATGGGGATGTGGAGAGTTTGCGGTGCAGAGTTGACCATGTAGTGCACAGGGTCTAAGTTCGGATGGACTCAAGAGCACCTGCCAAGAGCAATAGCAAGACAATCAGGCATTTCAGTACCCTCTTTGCCTTTAAATGTACAAATTCTCTAAAATATGATGCACTTATACAGCTTCATTATTTTGTTATTTCTCTTCTTTGATATGATAGATATTAGTTACATTTTATAGACATGAAATATGAGTTGTTTGGTGTGCATTATACTGTTTTTCTCATTATACTGTTTTATTTTAATGTCACTCTCATGAGATAAGCATGGAACTTATAAGCATATTTTTAATAAATGAGAAAATACCCATAGAGGTTAAGGAAAAGATGTACCTTAAATAAAATCACATCCTAGATTACAACCTAAAGTTTCTGTAGTATAATAGCTAAAATTATTAAGTTCCAGAAATACATTTTATTCTTTTAGTCATAAGACATGATTTCTTTGCATTAGCAAGTTAATACTTACTGATCATTTGTTCTGATATTATTCTAGTTAGTTCCAGCATATTGACAGAGTTCTTCCAGGAAGATCTGATTCATGAAGTAAGTCATTTTATTTTCTTCATCTTATGAGTTGCAGAGGAAGACCAACTGGTGGGATAGTTAAGTTCTTTTTGGGAAGAGAGCGGTTCATCCCATGGAGTGCGCCAAAGGAGAACTATCTGGCATAAGAATGAGAGTCAAGATAACCTTATGGAATAGTCCTCTTGTAGACATAGAGTGGTTAGAAATGAAAACCTGCTTAACATACCTAGCCACATGAGATGAGGATCCCTGAAGCTTACAGATATTGGTGAAGACCATAGATCCTGTTTGAAAAAATAATGAAATTTTAACCAAATGATCTAATCATAAAACCCTAGTCATGCTTATTATTTTATTGTAAACTGCTTATTATGAACCCATGGACGTTTTATTTCTCAAACTGGCAGTACTTGAAATTAAAAATTAAATAATATGAATAAGGCCCAAAGTTGTAATAATTTAAAATAAGCTCTTTTAAATTGCATTTATAAATTAGGAGTTTATGATTATGACCTCCATTTGAGAATTGCCAATTGAAAGAGCTGTGGTATGTTTAAATACAAGGTTATAGTTAAAAGCAGCTAAGTATTATCTGCATTTATAAAGTGGCAATTCATAACTATAATAGTGAGTAGTTATTCAAAGACAACTGCAGAATTGTCCCAGGGTGCCCCTGACTCCGGGCTTCAACTGTGAACTGGGTTAGAAAACAAAGACGCAAGAAAATATTCGAGATATTTTCCACGTGCTGTTGTCTTGAGAAGAAAATATATAAATGTTGTTATATAAGCCGACCATTCTTTAAATGAAATGACTTACCTCTAGAGATTTTACTTACGCAGCTCAAGAAGTATTCACTGAATACAAGGTTGACAGAAAGACAGAATCTACTTTACCTTGGCAGCCAGCAAGCCCGCGATATGATCGCTACGTCCCAGGAAGAAAGAGAAAACCAACGTTTACTAAACATGCATTCAATATGGATAGAAAGTTGACTCATTCGAGTGGGCATTTTTAAGTTTCTGTGCTAAGTTGGGCTAAGGGCTTGCAGCTTTTCACAGAATCATTATTATCCATGTTTTGCCGGCAGACGGGAAGGCACAGCGATGCAGAAATACTTACGCAGGAGCTGAGTACTGAACCCTCAGGAGCGACAGAAAACAGCTGGAAAACCCTGGCTTTGAGGGGTTTTAAAAGTTTTAGTTTCCTAGTGGTTTTATTCATATTTCAAAATAAATGATAATGAAGTTTGAAATTATTAATATTACATAGTCTAGGTGGCAAGAACTACATATTTAGGCCACTGCTTCCAGGAAAAGGCTTTTTTTGAGTGTGCTTCTTGAAGATTCTTGTCATACTTTTCCTTCTCACTTCCTCGGCAGTCCTCATTCAAAGCTATGTCTGCCTTTCTCCATCTGTTTCCTGGCTTCTATATTTAGTCTACTATTTTTATATCTTTAAAATAATTGACTTAAAATGCACCATAATCGGACTTGTCCTCATTAACATATAAAAGAAATACCAATTCCCCAAATTGACAGCATACACAGGTAGAGGGGTTAGGAATTAGAGCGCATTTATTGGGTGAACATAATACACAGTTCTACTGATAAGCAGCAGATGATAACTTGAGTCTTTCTATCAGAAAGGTGACCTCTTTCTTCAGGACCATGAGATTTTCAGCCTGGCATCCCCTCTGGTAGTCTCCTAACAGTGGGATTCAAAACTAGGAGTGATTTAAATGAGCAACAAAATTTTGGTATATTGATCTAAAGTGTTTATATCTCACCTGAATAAAAGTTAATCACAAATTCAACTAATTATTATAAATTTATTTGTTGGTTATTTTGTATACCTGAAAGTTTACAATGTTTAATAGAATCATTTACTTAGAAAACATGTTTTGCACATGTTGTCATGAGAAGAAAAATATGTAAATTCTTCTATAAGAACTCAGGCTATTGTTGGAATCAAATGATCATTCAAAGTCAGACCTCTGTTCCCAGAGATGATGTATCCAAAATTTTAATAAACGATGAATGTCTAGAGACAATAGTTGATGTAATAGCTTATTGGAGATACAGAAGGAGGTTGGCTAAGGGAAATATGGGAGAAAATAATGAATACAGGCGGGGTGAGGCTGCCCTAGAACTGATTGTGATGATGTATACACACCTTTTTAAAAATACAACTGATATGGAAGTATAGGTTATGTGAATTATATCTCAATAAAACTTTGGGGGGAGAATTAACAAAATTCATAAGGCAATCAAGCAATCCCTCCAAAGGAGCATGAAGTAGTATTTCCAATATATTACATTAGACATCAGTAGTGATCTAGAGATTATTTACAGTATATGGCAAGATGAACATAAATAATATGCAAGTCATGTCATTTCATATAAAAATTTGAACAGCCATGTAATTTAGTATCTGTGGAGAATCCTGTAGCAAATTACCTACATATTTAGTGTAAAAATATTATATATATTTATTATGCAAAGATAACATCTATATTGTTTCCTATTTCAAACAGTACACTTAAAGGAACCTGACTTGCAAATTATTTACTAATGTGTATTGAGGATTCCAGAGCTCAATATAAAGCTATTTAATTAAGTGGGTCATAAAAATATTAAAGCTATGATAGAAAACTCAGCTGTGCTCCTGCAGACATGTATAGGATTCAAGAAGTCATTGCTCAGACAGGACAATGATAATCAGGGTTGTTTCAAAATCAGAAGAGGAATGACCAGGGTTTGATCTTTTCACCATGCTTATTCATTTTGAATGTTTAACAAATAATATCAAAAGTTTAATTATGTGGAGTTAGTCTTGGAGAAAAATTCATTAGCAATGTTTCTTGCCAAAAATTAAGAACCTGAGTGCTTACTGATTGAAAAGATAAAAGCTACTTTTATGTGGATTATACCTCAGTGCAATAAAAATAGAAATGCCACAACTGGACAACCACCATCATCATAGGCAGAAAAAATACTGAAATTGCCCAAGGTTTAATTGTGCTGAGATCCACAGTCAACATCCATGAAAAAAATTAGGCGAGCAAGCTAATGGCACGTTACATTGTACACATCTTTAGCAGATTTTAAGCCTCTTTCTTAAAGCATTAAAAAGTGAAAAAATGAACATTTTAATTTTCTGAGAAAATTTAGTTTTCTGAGAAAGTTTGTGTCTGGTGGTTGCCTCAAACATATGTGAAAACTGGAAATGAGAAGGAACGATCAAAGGAACATTTACACCTATGAATTGTATTAGTGGCTAAGAATACTGATTATACTATGGACTTCTGAAGAATAAGAAAAATCTTAAAATTAAATATGCCAAAATTTATCTTACTTGCTGGGCACATATTGCAGAGAAGAATGTCATGCTTTATGAAGAAGAAGATGGGGATATTCGCACTGCCCTCAATGAGCATGTTATTTAAACCACTGTATCAGTCCATCTTGGCTGAATTCTCCCTCTTTTTCAATGCCCCTTTATTTAGCAAGCACAGTGTCCTTTTCCAGAACCTGGACTCTACTGAAAACTTGTTCAAAGGACAAGAAAAGAAGTTTGCTTTTAAAATCCTCCTGGATGTTCTCTAGGAAGGATTTGCTGGTTTGTATGTCTTTTAGGAGTTCAATGGTACTCTTGAAATTCTTCAATAACAGCATAATTAAAATTATTCTTCAGTCTTCCTTGTCCACCTTTCGTTTAATATCCATTGTCCACCTTTCACATCATTGATACCTAGGTTTTGGTTAGGTTGGGTTGGCTTGGGTTTCCACTGTAGCCGGTCCAGTATTCTCTGTTGCTTGGCAATGAAAACCTACTGATCCCTCAAGATGTGGGTTCGCACAACACAATCGACTCTATAGTACATCTGCTCTGAGCAGTTAAGTTATTGCTACTCCATTCATAGTCCTGATTCAATGAAAAGAAGTTTCCTCGGGAATGTGAACTAATTTCTACATCCATAGCATTTGATTAGGTGACCTCTGATTCTTTAGACTTGAACCAATCCTCTGCCACATTGTCTGCAGACCTAGGTAGCTATCATTGGAATGGCATCAGACTTGCTGACCTGGGAAATCAACAGGCTTGTTCTTCCAAGTGAACTATGTTCATCAGCTTCTGATGCTATGCAAACAAATTAAGGCCTCTAGCTTAACATCGGAACCTGCACTGACCAAGTATAGACTTTCCTGCTTCTACAACGGTGTAAAACATTTTCCTGACATAAATCTCTCTGTAGATAGATGATAGCTAGATGATGATAAATGATAGAAAGATAGATAGATGATACATAGATAGAGAGATAGATGATAGATGATGATAGATATTTATGATAGATGACAGATAGATGATAGATAGAGATGGAGTGTGTGCATATATGTGTGTGCAAGTGCATATGAATATTTGTATATGCTTCTCCGTGGTTTGGGTCTATAGAGAGACCAGAAGACAACATATAGATAAGTTGATTGCAAGTATCATGAGCTTTGTCAGGTGAACCTTCATCACCAATGTGATACCTTTCTTTCTTGAAACTTTAAAAAAGATCTTTTGGAGAAGATTTGAACAATGCAATATGTTGTGTTATTTCTCGATTTCTGATTCTATAAGCATTCATTGAGAATACAAGCAAAATTAATTCTTTGACAACTTCTACTTTTTTCCTGTTTTGTTTTTTATGATATTATCCATTCATGAGCTGTGCCTTCTTACATGGAGTTGTAAATCACAATGAGATGCTTTGAATCGTCTTGGCTTTCAGCAAGTTAGGTCAGATCATCAGTATTCAACAGATTGCTAATAAACCTTTTTATAAATCTTAATGGTGATTTTCCTGATGTATTAAATCTCCTCAGATTATTTTCTCAATAAAGATATTGAGTAAGTATGATAAACAAGCATAACCATTCACACATCCCTAGTTTGAAACCATGGCTAATTTCTTTTATTCTGTTTGAACATTTCTCTTTGTTTTACTTTGGTATGTGGACAATGAAATATTCTGAATTTCCTATTCTTTGAGATGCTATCCATAGCGTATTATGATGCACAGAGCTAAATAACTTTGTAGAGCATATGAAACACAGCTAAAGTGTTTTTTTTTTTCCTGAAATGCTCTGCTTTCATCCAAGACACATCTTTTATCAGCAATGACTAAGTGGAAAGAGTTAATGTAATGACTATGTGACCAAAATTTCTGAGCAAAGGTCTAACTTTTTTTCCTATTATCTGTAAAGTGGCCATCAGATAGTCAGCTGGATTGTAAAAAACAATAGCAATATTTGTAACAGATCATGAGGATGTCACAAATCCAGATGCAGTACTTCATTCATTCATACATATGTATATATATGTATGTATATATGTATCATGAACTCGAACCAATCTTAAAGTAACTAGGAACAATATTTTATAATATAATAAAGAAACCATACCTCTATTCATATAATCTACATGCATTAGTCTGAATATTTAAATTAACTTTTAGTGATGATTAGTAAAAAGAGAGGAGCACATATCTTATGCAGATAAAATAAATCTTTCGTGTTGTGATTACCACCAAATATATGAATCTTTGAGATGCTGGTCAGCTGGGGAAATAATACCCAAAGTACAAACTATAAAACTTCCTGCCTTGTGTAAGAATACTTTGTACAGGTATAACTGGGTTTGCTTCTCTAGAGAAATCAACCTAACTTATTGTGTTTTCTAAAATGTTGTATAATATTAATGAAATAATAAAGGTTTTGTTGTTGACAATATTTTCATATGCAGGTTGTATAATGTTGAGAAAATAGCTCCAAATTCTAGAGCCTCCGTGATTTTATCCTTTAACTGGAGATAGATTGAATATAAATAAAAATGATAAAATATATTAAAATTACTGACCAGGTTCCTCCCTTCTTCCTGCCCTAAGAATGGCATTGTCTGGATATTTAAAGGATTGCAAAATACTTCCCAGACATTAATGGGACTTAGCAGCAGTTTTCAGAGTTACATAAAATGTCTAAATGGACATAATTAAATACTCTTCATCTGTTTTTCTTCTTTAAAAGGAGAATTGATATTCGCTGCCCCAACTTTACATAAGACTACATTTCTGCTGATATCTAAGACATTTTTTAAGTTTAAATCTACTTTTGAGAGCATCAATATTTGAGTGGCAGAATTACCCCCATTCAGGAGGGAGTCTTCAATTTAATTTCCATGCACGGCCAAGCCTTCTCTGTTGAAGCTTACTTGCTCTTTAGTTCTGGAGCAAAGAATTCTGATGACACAATGCTTAAACACCCAACTTCTAAATAAAAGTTCGATAGTTGTCACTCAGCAGCAACTCTCAGGGGGAAAAGATCTGCTTTAATTAAACATTTTAGACTAGAAAAACGAGGGAATTGTGTACTAGGTCTTATAGAACTGCTGTGAGTCATAATCTATTGAACAAAACACAGCAACATGATGGCAAATCTGCTTCCCAGAGCTTTCAGATGAAGAAGGATGCAATAAAAAGATCAAGAGGTCTATTTTGGAAAAAAAAAAACAAATAAAAGGAAGAAAACCCCATGTATCACTATAGTCCAATCCACAAACCATCATGGTGATGGCACAGCACTGGGTAGCATTGTGTTCAGCTGTACAACACCATGGGTTGTGGACCTGCCAGTCAACAGCTTAAAAACACGCTTACATTAGCAGGAATTATGTACGGAATATACCACACCCAGCTCAGAACCATACTCATTGTTCTCTGGCACTGCTGATGCCTCACACGCCCTCTGGGTTTCTGAGACGGTTACCGTTAGGGGAGCAGAAAGGCATCTTTCTTCAGTAGACTTGCTGCTAGTTGCTCACTATAGACCATACGGATCGCAGCCCAGTGCTTGTCCAGGCATGCTATCAGGGCTCCCCAGTGAATATTATGGTAGCAATTAATGATATCATATTTAGACATGGCTGCCTATCTAACCAATTTTATTTTATGCCATACAATGCTTATGACTGTTTTAAACTGAAACGAGTGACTTATTCAAAATTACTTCTGAGATTCTCTTGTACCTTCAAGTACCACAAACCTTAGATCAATGACCATTTCATATATATATATATATATATATATATATATATAGTAACACATATTTTCTTTAAATATGCCTTTGAAATATATATGTAACATGCCTAAAAATAAAATTTACACATCAGTAGAATTGTATGTTTATGCTGTTCAAACATGAACACAGTCAAGATAATGAACCTAACCTTTCTCTAAAACAAAAAATTATTCAGGCTTTTTAGAAGATCTGCATCTTCTAACTTTTCTTTCCCTCATCATGAGAAAACACTTGATCTTCTATTCATAATTATTTGTATGTATTATTGACAATATTATATGACTAAAACCATAATGTATGGACAAATGTTTATCTGCATTGTTTAATTCAGCAGAAAGGTTTTTACAGCTTCATTCATTTATTAAAATTATGATAGTTTATTCTCCTTTTAATGCTGAGGTGTGAATTCAATATTGAAAATGGCCATTATTTTCTACATCTCTTTAAGTTTATTAATTTAATTTCTAGATTAAAAAATACTCAAATGCTATGTTGCAGAGTAATATTGCCCTGTGATTTTCCTTTTTTGTAAGTCTGTGTGTTCCTCATATCAATGCCAAGATATAAAATGAGTTGAGAACATTTCACTTATTTTATATTTCATGTAAAACTTATATTTTGTGGCAGCCACCTGATCTAATGTCAGTCTGAGGATTAAGAGTGTACAGGTGGAGCCTAGTCTGTCAATTTGGAGATAGCCAATGAGGCCTCTGTGTGAGCACGGCCTTTGACTCAGAATTCTGGGAAATGTGGTCATTCCTTCTTGGAGGTCAACACTATCTCTATGCTCACTCCCTGGGAGACATTTCAGCTGATGAGACACATGGAAGCATGCTGATAAACCCTGAGCCCTGGAAAATGAAGAAGCCATGGGCAGATCCCTGCCAGCACTGAGACGCTTCTACAGCCACTGGATATCCAGGATGTTGCATCTACTGGTCTGTTATTGCCCTGGTGCCATTGTTTGTGCTTTGTGAGTCTAGGAGAACATATAGATTGGTATTGGACAGCTAGACTAATATCAGATTTATGACCTTGGACTGCACTGGGTTGAGTTGCTTTCTTAATGTAAAGTTGCTCTTGTACAATAAAACTATCTCTTATACACATATGAGCGTTTATGAATTTTTTCTCTAGTCTACCCAAACATACACATATTTCCTATAAATATTTTCATAGATATACCAGTAACACCAACTTAAAACTGAATTTTTCTTTGAAAATTATTTTTATATTAAAATTTCTTTTAAAAGATAAAGTTTTTTTTTTGGGGGGGGGGGCATCACTGTCCTCAGGTGGTGGGAGTAGGAGGCCCATCCTTTGCTCCTGTGAGCTGGAATTGAACCTCCATCCCAGTGGGCCGCAGAAAAGATAAAGTATTTTAAAGAATTCACATTCTGTATAATTTGGGGGGACATCACTGCCCTCTGGTGGTAGTGGGAGGACCAGCCTTGCTCCTGGAGAGCTGCTGCTGGAGTTGAACTGCCAAGCTAGCAGTCCGGAACTCAACCACTAAGCCACCAGGTCTCAGCCCTATATTGGTGATTTCTCTTTTGTAGGGTTGTTCTATTTCAGTTAAGATCTTGAGTCAACTTTTATAATGCGCTCATTAAATTCCCTTACTGTATTTCTGTATTTTAATGCAATTTTATATTACTTCTCTCATGTCTTTTGCTGATACCTTCTATTGTGTCTATTTGTTTCTTGATTAATCTCACTAGGCTGTTGCCAGGTGATATCTAGTCAGTTCGGACTCCTAGATACCCTATGTTCAACAGAAAGGGACACTGCCCGGTACTATGTCATGCACATAATAATTTCTCTCCTCAACACATGTTATAGCCCATGTTTCAGTCCTTCTCATGGTGACCCTTTCCCTTTTTAATGGACTCTTTAATTAGCAAGCTTTATTTATTTATTTATTATTTATTATTTATTTCCTTCAGTGACTCATCCCATCTGAGAGCATATCTCAAGGGCATCACATCAAGTCCTCTATTTCCAATCCTGAGCACAGGGGCTTGAATATGTGCTACAACTTCCTGGCTAATAAAGGAAAATATATGTATCTTTGGGTTCATTGCAATGAAATATGTTTCAACAGAATGTGGAAATTATCAAACCATTTCATTAATTTCACACATAAACAAATAATAGGCTGGCAGGAAATAAATCTAAAAGAGGTGCAGCAGCACATTATCAAGGAACTGCTAGAAATCCAAGCTTGATGCAGAAGCACAGTGAGAAGGAGTGATATCATTGTTGGTGTCTAACGGACCTTGGTTAAAAGCAGAAAATGTCAAAAATATGATCATTGACTGTCCAAATGCATTCAGCTATGTTTATTAGCTGTGCAAATGCATTTAACTATGTAGATCATAACAAATAATGGAAAAAACTGGAAAGATTGAGGAAGTCAGAATACATCATTGTATTCCTACAAACCTACAAATACACTAAGAGGATTCATTAGTGCAAAACAAGGTTATATTGCATGGCTTAAATTCTGGAATGGGCAATGTGTACAAGGGTCATGTGGTACTAAACCATCCAAGGGTAGCACATTGTTTATATCTCCACAGGGAAAGAGTGGCCGAACTTAAATCTGGAGTTCCAGGATGTGAATGCAGCATGGTGACATGGCATGGGGAGCCAGAGGAGTGGTTGGAGGACACAAATCCAATCCCAACTATGTGGACAGCCGCCTCTCCTCCCAAGGAATTTTCTTTGGAGGACAGCACTGAAGCTGCAGCTCAGGGAGAAGGGCATGTCTGACTAGAGGACATGAGAACAAATGAAGGGGGAGGATGAGAGAGTGGAGTGCATCCTGGCCCACCAATTCCCACTAAGAGTAGCCAATGCACAGAGAGGGCCATATGGACTGCTCTACTCTGAAACATGGTGTCACTCGCTGACCCAAGATCCTGTGGGAATTACAATGGAGAAGCAGGATGGGGATTGTACCCTTTCTGACATTATCAGACCACACCAAACCAAGACACTAAGGGTGTGCAGCAGAGCAGCAGGAGGAGCAGAACATAGATTTCCCAAGGGAGTGACAAGAATATACATTAGGGTCAGGGTATGACACACCATCTGACTCAACGGGGGACACCCCTGGAGGTCAACAAATAGACCTTGAGCTATTTACAGGTTTTTCTTTACGCATTATTATTTTTTACTTTTTACTTATTTATATTTTTTCTGGACATTTTTTTGGCTATTGTCATCATCGGTCACTTCATCTTGTGATGTCTTGTTTTGTTTGGGGTTTTATTTGTACATAGGATTGTCTCTCCAAGTCTCTCTAGATATGATAGGCTGGATGAACTGTCTGGAGGAGAAAATAATAGGACTGATATTTCTGGGGGGACATGGGATGATATGGGGAGGAGGGTGAAAGTTGGTAGTATTGACCAACCCAGTGATAAAAGGAACAGCAAGTGATCCAAAATCAGTGACAAGGTGGGGTGAGAGATCTGATAAAGATTGATCAAGAACAATATAACAGACAGAAATTACTGAAACCCAAGTGAAGACTGAGCATGATAGTGGAACAAGAGGAAAGTAAAATGAGATAGAGGAAAGAACTGGGAAGCAAACAACATTTCCAGAGGTCTAAATGCAGACATATACATAGGTAAATATATTTATGTATGATGATTAGAAATAGTTCTATATGTATATACTTATAGGGTTAGTAGTAACAGAGCAGATGGGCATCGTATATCCATTCAATTACTTTCTCAATGCAAGAACACTTTGTTCTATGAAATTGACATTCCATAATGCTCACATTACTGACATGGTCACTGAAGACTAATGTGTGCATTAGCAAGAGTGGTAAAGAAAGCTGATGGTGTCGGCTATCAAAAGATGTAGCATCTGGGATCTTAAAGCCTTCAAAGTAAACAAACAAGGGTGGGGGGTATGTGTGAAGAAAGTAAACAAGCAGTCATCTAGCTCAAAAGCAACAAAGCCCATATGGAAGAAGCACACCAGCCTGTATGACCATGAGATGTCAAAGGGATCAGTTATAAGACATCAAAGAACTAAAAATCATATCTTTGTGTGCCCACATTCCTGATATGATTGCAGGAGATTGTGTGCATAAGCAAATGGGATGAAGAAAGCTGATGGTGCCCAACTATCAAAGGATATAATATCTGGGGTCTTACAGGTTTAAAGGTAAGCAAGTGGCCATCTAGCTCAGAAGCAACAAAATCCACATGGAAGAAGCACACTAGCCTATATGACACTGAGGTGTCAAAGGGATCAGATGGCAGGCATCAAAAACCTAAAAATTAGATCACTATAAATGAGGAGGAGTACAGATTGAGAACCCAAATATGATCAGTTGGTGAAATGATATCCCCTTACAGAAGGGTGGCAGGGAGGAGTTGAAGCAGACAAGGTACAATGTAACAACAATGAAATATGCAACTTCTTTCTAGTTCTTAAATGTTTCCTCTCAAACTCTATCATGATTTCAATTCTACCTTTGAATTCTCTCTAGACCAGGGAGTTTACACTGGTACAGATAGAAACCAGAAACATGAGATATTCAGGACATATGATCCCTTCAGGATCCTAAATTCAAGAGATATTATCTGTATCCACAGATAATATTTCATTACATTTAGGAACCAGTTAATTTAATACTAGGAGGGTGGAGGTAAGGTGGAGTAGAAAGTGAGAACCAATTACAAGGATCTATATATAACCTCCTTCCTGGGGTACAGGCAACACGAAAGTGGGTTTCAGGAGACATCTGACTGTAAAATATGATAAAATAATAATAATTTATAGTTTATCAAGGATTCATGGGAGAGGGGAAGTGGGAGAGAGGATAAATATGGGAATCTTATGCTAAGGGCTTAAGTAGAAAGAAAATGTTTCAAGAATGATGATGGCAGCAATTGTGCAAATGTGGTTTGCATACAAGAGAGGTGTATGAACTCTGAAAAATGATTTAAAAAATTCTGGAGTGGTGTCTGTCAGGTTTATGAAGGAACTGATTTGAATCACCTAACAGCAACAACAAACTTCAGAAGTGCATATTTTCATCTCAACATTATTACAGTAACTGTTAGTAACTTAATTCAGAATTTTAACTATCTTCTATCTGCCTATTTAACATGCACAAAGTTTTCTCTTTCTTCTTCAATAGCTTGAATGCAATGTAATTGTTCCAATTACCATTGTCTATTACATCTTTTATGGTAAGCATTGGCTTAAACATTGGTAGTACAAACCCACTAGTCTTTCTTTATTGTTAGATAACCTTTGGCAGGTCAAGCTCACTAGTATTTTGAGGTGAGACAGATGAAGCTAGCTGCTACCACAAAGCTTTTCAAAGCATCAGAAACTCTCAGTCCCTTCTCAGTGGAATTCAACTTTGAGAGCAGTAGCTTTGGTTTACTCTAATTGTACTATTTTGAGGTTGATTTCACTTGGCTTATTTTCTCCTAATTATGGATCATATTTTCCAGTTTTTTGTATGTCTGGTAATTTATAATGTGATTCAAAAACTCATTTAGTAAATTTTACTGTGTTGTTCAATGGGCATACTTGTATCTCCACAGATAATATTTCATTTCATTTTGAGAATCAGTTAATTTAATTGTGACCATAACCTTTGATATACAGGGCAGAGCACTGTTTACATTTATTTCCCCAAATTAGTTCTGAAAATGCAATGCCCCATGAATGATGAAGCTGTTCAATCTTAATGAGGTCAAGAGAAATTACTGCTGATTTTGTAGGAACTCTGGGTTAATTCTTCATATTTTGTAGATTTCAGATATTCTGCTTAAAAAGTTGATGCATACTGTTGCTCTGTAACAATGGATTTTAGTAAATTTAACACATTTGCTTTCCTTATAGCAAAACAGATTCTTGATGGATGCAAAGAAAAAATATTTATTTGGTAGTTGATAAAAATAAATAAGTATATGGTCAGAGAGGCAGGAGTAAAGAATGACAGTTCCGACGGTTCTTGTGGGATATGGGAGAGGGGAGAAGGGGACATGGACAGACTTATGGACGGGGGAGCAACAAGTGCTCTGGAATCTATGGAAAGGAGGGTGTGGGAGGCCTGGTAGGAATTAAGCAAGGGCAATGATTCTGTGAGGAAACACTGAAATCCTAATGAAGGTGGAGCATGATGGTGGAACAGGAAGGAAACAGAAGGAAATAGAGGAAATTGCTAAAAGGCAAAGGGCACTTACAGAGGTCTATACATAGGCAGATCCATACATAAATATAATTATCTATTATAAGGATGAAATAAACTTAAGAACATATCTATAGGGCAAATACTAGGGTAGAAAATGGACCTTGGAGACTCACCCAGGTGCTCCCTCAATGCAAGAACACTTTGTTCTATGAATCTGGTATTCCACAAGACTCACTGGCCTAAGATGGTCACTGAAGTAAAATGGGTGCATAAGCAAATGTGGTGAAGAAAGCTGATGGTGCCCAGCTATTGAAGAATACATCACCTGGGGTCTTAAAAGCATGAAGATAAACAATAGACCATTAACCTGAGAAGAGACCACACCCACACAGAAGAAGCACAACAGCCATTGTGGCCACAAGGTGGTTAAAGGTCTAGGCAACAGACATCAGACAGGGAAAAAACAAAACATATCACTGTGTGCAAATATCCCCAAGGTGCCCACTGAGGGCATGTGGGAACATGAGCAAGAGTGTGAAGAAAGTTCATGGTGCCCAGCTATCAAAAGACACAGCATCTGGGGTCTTAAAGGCTTGAGCATAAATAAGCAGTCATCTAGCTCAGGAGCAAAAAAACTCACCATAAAAGAAGCTCACTTGCCTGTGTGACCAGGAGGCGCTGAAACAACCAGGTATCAGGGATCAAAGAACAAAAATAAAAATCAATGGACCAATTGACACCCGATACGATCGCTGAAGACAAATGGATACAGAGGCCAACAGAGCAGAAGAAACAGCTACCAAATGATTGAATGTCTGGAGTCTCAAAGACTTGAAGAGATATGAGTCGTCATTCAGTGCAGAAACAGCAAAGCCCACATAGAAGAAGCACATCAGCCTGTGTGATCAAGAGGGGCCGAAGGGAGGAGGTATTGAGCATCACAGAAGAAGAATCACATCATTACGAATGAGGGGGAGAGCAGGCTAGGGACCTAAGGCCCACTGGTGGGTAATTGGACACCTCTAGTTCCTGAAGCCTTCCCACTCACCTCCCCCTACTCCCAACTGGAGAAGGTAAACTGATGGAGAGGGGAGCTGGAGATATGGGGAAACCAGGATGGATGAGCCCCTTCAGGCCACTGGTGAGATTGAAGCTGCTGGATGGGTGGAGAGAAGGTGAGGTGGAGAGAAGGAACCAACTGCAGAGATATACACAAGCTCCTATTTGAAAGGCAGGCTTCAAAGGAGTGGGTTGGGGGAGAAGTCAGACACTGTAAGACATGACAGAACAATAATAATTTATAGAGTATTGAGGGTTAGTTGGGAGGGGAGGGCAGAGGAAGAGGGGAAAGGATGGAAAAGCCGATATCATGGCCTCAAGGGGAAAGGCATATGTTTGGAGAATGAGAACAGCAGTGGACATGTGAAAATGCTTGACACAGTATGTTTATTTATGTATTGTGAAAAATGATGTACAAGTCTCCAATAAAATGATTTTTAACTAAAAAATAAATAAGTATAATTTTTCTGACTAAGTTATTAATACTAAAATATTCTTGATAGTTCAAATTGTATTGAAAGCACAGAATTTAATATATTTGTGTGTGTGTATATATATATATATATATATATATGGCAGCCATGTGCTTATATTAATTTTATGATTGAAATGTAGGAGTGGAGTCTGGCCTGTTAATCTGGAGATAGCTATTGAGTAGCCAATGAGGCCTCTATGTGGGCATGGCTTTCACCTGAGACTCCAGGGAAGTCTCCCGGTATTTCCCTCATGAAGATGCGAAGCTATCTTCCCCAGTTGTTGGGAGTTAGTTTCAGAGATGATTAATCACAGGCAACACAGAATGGCAGCGTCTGGGAGGCTGGAGTAGCCAGTGGAGAAATCACATGCCTTTGCCCTGATGGAGCCGGACCTCTGAGGCTGGGGCAGCCACATGGACGCCTCTGCCAGCGATGAGTTGTTTCTGCCACCACAGGATGCTGTTGATGGACCCTGAGCCCTGGAAGCGAGGAGACATGGGGAGACCCCTGTCAGTGCTGAGACTCTGTAGGCACTGACTTGTGACTTTGTGAGTCAGAAGGAGACTTTATGGACTGATTTCGGACATATGAGTTAATATCGGACTTGTGACTTTGAGCTGGACTGAGCTGGGATGTTTTCTCAATGTCCTGTTCCTCTTAAATAAAAACCCATTCCTTATACCTATATGTATGTCCTTGAATTTGTTCCTCTAGTCTACCTGGACTTTATATATATATATACATATGTGTATATGTATGTATGTATATACCAACATTAATAATATATCCCAAACCAAAGGGTAAATACAGCCTAAAAAGAGTTTCTCTTCATTATTTTGAATATATATTTATAACATTGCTTGACACATGTATCTTACATGTTCTTTTCTACATTTTCAAATTAAAGGAAACATTTTTAATCATTTTATTGAGGACTTCTACAACTCTTTAATGTTCCATACATAAATCATATCAAGTATATTTGTACATATGTTGCCATCATCATTTCCAAAAGTTTTTCTACCTGAGTCCTTGGTACAGGCGCCTCTTTTTGCTCCTCCTTGCCCCACTTTTGTGAAGCCTTATCAGTTATGTATTGGTATTATTGCTTTGTATCTTACATTATCTGTTGTCTCCCTTCACCCACATTTTCATTATCCATCCCTTTTGCAGACGGGGGAATGCACTATGTATCCAACCTTGTGATAGGTTCCACTTTTTTCCCCTTCCCTTTACATGACTACCCCCTACCCTCATGATACTGCCACTCCCACTACTGTTTCTAAAGGGTTTATCTATCCTGAATTCCAGGTGTCAGGATCTATTATCTGTATCATTGTGTGTTCTCTAGTCTAGCTAGATATGAAAGGTAGAACTGGGTCATGGTAATGGGGGAAGGGATCATTGAGGAATTATGTGTGTTTCATTGGAGCTATATCTACCTTGGTTGAATCATCTCTTTCTTAGAACCCTTCTAGAAGGGGCTATTTAATTGTCAACAGATGAGTCTGTAGTCCAAGCCCCCAAGTTCACATGGATATAGTTGCTTGTTTTGGGTCTTTTGATACCAGATACCTGATCCCGTCAGCACCTCATGATCTCACAGACCGGTGTGCTTCTTCCATGTTGGCTTATTTCCTTCCTTGCTAGGTAGCTGCTTGTTTAACTTCAAACCTTTAGGACCTTAGACACTATCTTTTGATAGTTGGGAACCATTCACTCTCTCCACCACATTTAATTCGTCACCCATTTTGTCTCAGCAGTCATGTCAGGGAGGTGAGTATCAAAGTGTGCCAGGTTATCAGAACAAAGTGTTCTTGTGTTAAAAAGGGCCTTGAGTAAAGACCCTAAATCCCTCTTCTATTTTCATTCTTAGCATATGGACATATGGCCTCTATCCCTTTCATTATAAATTAATATATTTACATATATACATGCCTATAGCGATACTTCTATAAATAACTTTGCTTCTTATTTCTTTCCTCTATATCCTTATGTGTTCCTTCTATCCCACAGTTATGCTCATCCTTCTTTAGGCTCTCAGTAATTCTTGCCAGATATATTGCCCTTGATTAAATCCCAGCAGGCATTATACACCCTCCTTGCCATCAATTTTAGATATCTTGTTCCTTTATCCTTAAGCGTGTTGGCTTCCCCACTCCCAATGTCTCCCCACCCCTCTCCAAGTCCCCCTGGAACCACCAGTCCCTTTCTTTTCTCCTCAGGATTGTTCATGCTATCTTATATAGATTATAAGTAGAGTGAAAGAAAACAAGGGAGCAAAAAAAATCCAATAGTTACAAGTCTGTCTGCTGATCCTTTTGTATATTTTCCAATCAAGTCTAGAAGGTTACAAGTCCTGCCCCTTGAGTCAGAAGTCTATTTTCAATATTTCTTGTGAACTTGATTACTTTGCTCCCCTTGCTGCCCTGTTGCACACCTTTCGATTTCACCCCTCTGTGCATGGGACAGACTGGGCACACTTTACGCACAGTGGACCCAGTGTTGTCCCTTGTAGTTCTGTGGGTCAGTGAGGGAATGCCATATCTTCTGTTGGGTCTGGCCCGTGGGGTCCTCTCAGTAAGTTTGCTTCTCTGAGCAGGTGTGTTAGTCAAGGTAGACTAGAGAAATAAATTCAGAGACACATATATGGATATAGGTGAAAGTATTATATACAAAAGGAATGGAACATTGAGAAAACATCTCAACCCAGTCCAGTTCAAAGTCGTAAGTCCAATACTAGCCTATATGTCCGATACCAGTGTAGAATGTCTCCTTCTGACTCACAAAGTCACAGGCCAGTGGGTCCAGAGTCCTGGTGCTGGCAGGGGTCCCCTCATGACTCCTCATTTCCAGGGCTCAGTGTCCATCAACAACATCTAGTAGTGGTAGAAGCAACTCAGCACTGGCAGGCTTCTCCAGCTTCAGAGGTCTGGTTCCATCAGGGTAAGGCCGTGTGGCTTCTGCTCTGGCTCCTTCAGCTCCTCAGATGCTGCCATCTTGTCTTATCCATAATTCATCCTCCCAGAAACTAACTCCCAACAACTGGGGAGATAGCTTCTCATCTCCATGAGGGAAATATCATGAGATTTTCCAGAAGTCTCAGGAGGTCATGCCCACATAGAGACCTCATTGGCTATTCAATGGCTATCTCCAGATTAACAGGCTAGACTCCATCCCTACATCTCAATCATAATATTGACATATCGAATACGTGACCATCACAACAGGGATGTCGTCCCCAGGGCTTGGTGGCCTATAGTGAGGTCCACTTTTTCTCTCTGTCCTTCTTAGTTCACACTTAAAAAAATATCTTCTAAACTAAATAGCCTCTGATCTGTTTTGTTTTTTCCTTCCTGTTTATTCCTTCTTTACTCATCTTTGTTTATCACAAATAAAATCAGAAGGAAGCTTTCAATCATTGAAAGACAAGTTGATAGAATTTGGTTCTCAGAAATTCAGATCCTGAGAGTTGGGATGGGAAAACATTCTCACCAAGGTATTTCTTTTAATTTCTTTATTGTTTCATTTTCACTTCTTTATTCCTTTCAGATATTTATATTTGAATAGTAGTTTCTTTTAGATATTTGCATTTTTGTTCTTTTAGTTTCTTTTACTCTTGTCTGTTTCTTAATTTTTCTGTGCTATATCCAGTGTTAGCAAGTATTCATATGGATAATTGCTGTGATTTCATGACACAAACCTTTGAATTTTATCAGAAATAACATGCTGCATTAAACATTAGCTCTAAAAATTAAGAATGAGATAGAAATATCTAAGTGGTAAAATTGAAGCATGAATAGAAGCACATTTCTCTTACCCTCTTCTGTGTTATAAGTGTGCCATTAAGCACAAGCTTATTTTTCCATTCTTTCAAGTATCTGAGGACTTAATAACTTAAATACCAAAATGAAATTAACTGTCATCAAGTTAATTCAGAGTCATCACAACCTTATAAGACAGAGGTTTCTAAGACTCGACTCAATATTCTGCAGCCTGGTTGGTGGTCTCAAATAGTTTAGCTTGTGATTGGTGCCCCAGCACATAACTTCAAATAAAGTAATAATGAAACCTTGACATAAAATAATCTAACAAAAGGTAGCAGGTATATTTATTCTAAAACTTTTAGCTGTTTCTTTATTGTTCCCATCCTTCAACTTATTGTACTATTAAAATCTGCAAGATCTTGAAAAATGGAAAGCAATCATGAGCATATAATCAATATCTGTTGAGAACAAGGCACATGTATGATTTCAAATATATATTAAGATCTTAATCTTTTTCTACATAAATTTATACACCTTACTTCATTTTGAAATATTAAACTATATTTTCAAATATAATGAATATTCATTGCAACCTCAACAAGACAAAGAATACAGTATAGGACACACAAAGCTATGCACTTAAAAACTATTTGAAGGAAATATGTTTAGGAAATGAATAAAGTGTTTGTCTAAAATGAGCATAAAATATTAGAGAAAAAACCCACATCATTGTTTATATGTTCTGTTTTGATCTTAAGTGAAATAAACCATACCTGTTGCTGTCAAGTTGATTGGAAGGATGCATGGGGACCTTCGAGCCATAAAAGAAAACACACTATCTTGTTTCATATGTGATTTGTTAATCTTAACTTAAGCTATGACTGTAGTCAATAAGTTATTTTCATATTCATGTTATTCTATTATAAATGAAAAATAATTATCACTCAATGGCAATCATACTGTAATCAACATATGGAAGCATTCAACTCAGCCACCCCTTGTGGGAGGCTGGGTGACAAATGTTTTTATAGCTTTTAGGTTATGCATGCAGATACTATGAATACAAAAATGTATGCAGTGCACAATATCTGAATCCTGACAATAGGCATTAAAACCAACAAATCACCGTCATTGCTTCACTGCTGACTGGCAGGGACGTTCCTGCGGTTTCTGAGACCATAACGGTGCGAGAGTAGAAAGCCCAGCCTCTCTCCTATAGCAGATGGTTGTTTCCCACTGCCAGCCATGTGTGTACCACAGCCCAGCACATAAGCACTGCATCATCAAGGCTGTTACCATAAGAATTATGGATCCATATTTGAAGGATATTTGTCTGGGAATTATTTGTAGCCATTTTAGAAAGATGCTTTGGAAATTGATCTGGGAAATCCCTAAAAGATGTCTTGGGTTAGAAATATGATGATACTTTTTGGATCAGGTGCAAGCATGGAAGAACATGGATCAAGAAGCAGTTGTGAAAACAGGACAAGTAGATACTGCATGATTTAGAATCAGGAAAAGTGTTTTTCAGGGTTGTATCCTATCACCATACTTGTTCAATTTATGGGCTAAGCAAATTGAAAAACTACATTATATGAAGAAGATTGTGGTATCAAATTTGGAGATAGGTTTATTAATAACCTGTGATGTACATAGGACACATTCTTGCTGAACACAAGAATTTGAAGCACTTGCTGAAAAAGATCAAGGATTGCAGCTTTAAGTATGGATTATGACTCAACGTATAAAAGACCAATATGCTCAAAACTGGAACAATAGGTAGCATTATGATAAAAGGAGAAAAGTGTTTGAAGTTCTCAAGGATTTTGTCTTCTTTGGACCCAAAGTCAATGCTCATGGAAGCAGCAGTCAAAAGGTCAAAAGATACATTGCACTAGGTGAATCTGGTGCCCTGACCTCTTCAAAGTAATGACAAGCAAGGACATTACTTTGAGGACTATTGTGCATTTGACACAAGCCAAGGTTTTTCTGTTGCTTCATATGCATATAAAAGTTGAATATTGCTTTCGGAAGACCAGGAAAAAATGATGAAGTTGAATTATTGTGTTGTCTAAGATTACTGTAAGTACCATGGACTGCTAAAAGGACTACAAATGTGTCTTGGAAGAACAGTAAAGAGTTCCTAAAGGCAAGGATGGTATTATAGACTTTGGCTATGTTGTCAGGAGAAACTAGTTCCGGGAAAGGACATCAAGTTAGGTCAAGCAGCAGGGTCTAGCAAAAGAGAAAGGCCCTCAAAGAGATTGATTGGCACAATGGCCACAGCAATGGACTCAAGAATAGAAATGAGAGTGAGGACAGAGCAGGACCCTGCAGTGTTTCGTTCTGTTGTGCAGAGGGTCACTATGGGTTAGAACCCAACAATAGGAAAACAAACACCATGACTTTGTTGTAATATACATAAGTCATTCTCAGATAGCTTTTTGCTTTTTAATTATTCATCTTTTATGTGAAGCCTTAAGATTGGGATCACTTCTACAGCCTGCAGTTTCTCTTTCGCTAATGTGCTATGCATTCTTACTGCAAACAGTATAATTTCTTAGCATCTATATTTAGTATGACATTAATGCACAAAGGTATAAATATTATCACCTTAAGTATATCTAACAGTTGGAAGAATCAGCATAGAGTAAGGGAATTCCTTTTAGAAAGCAACTAAACCATTCTATAAGACATACATACATTTTCATATTTTAATAATTTATTTATCAATCCACTGTCATTATCACTCTTCTTAAACCTGGGAATAAAAGGATATAGAAATATCTAATATAGCAGTCAGTGGATGGTAACCTAAAGTCAATTTTTTTCTTCAGATTCCTCATGACCTCTTAGTATGTAATACTAAGAATGTATTTTTTACCATACAAGCTGAAAATGTATTAACTAAACCTCCCATCTGCTAATTTAATATTAATTATGAGAATAATCATATGACCATGTTCATAAAACATAGTTGAATCTGAGGAACAAAAGCAGTGTTCCACCCTATATGGACATAGTGCAAGACAGATCCTTCACAGAACTAATATGCAAATTTACAACATTACTTGCTGCCATTACAACAGAGTTGATCCTTGCATTTCTATAAGATGTTTTTATTGACATTGTTACAATCAACATTATTTTGTTTAATCTTGGTTTCAATCTGTTGGAAACAGTGCCAATCAATCTTTGGCAGTAGTCAAGTTTTTGCTGATTGATTTATTTTGGGTTATTGTGTATCAGGATTGACTTTCATTTGGTGGGTTCATAACTGCTATATGGGTTTCATAATTGTTATTATTCCAACTAATTCTAAAATAACAGAAGTCAAATCAACAGCAAAATCACTGCTGAGTTGATTCTACAGGACAGAGAACTTTCTCATAAGTGCATGTAGGCTGTAATCATATAGAAACTGTCACAGTTTGTCTCATGGATAGATTGGTGGGTTTAAACCACTGATTTCTCAGTAAAAACATACATGCTTAAACACAGCACCATCATATTTTTTTCTATTAGGTATATCATAGGCTAAGCCCTATCCTGATCTATTCTTGTGCTGAGGAGAGTCTTAGTCAATTGATGTAAATTGTAAGTGGCACCAGAGAACCTTGATCAATTGGTAGCTCTCAGGTTAATTTCATCTGAAAGTGCCAAGATTTCACAATAAGAAAATAGAAAAGAAAAAAAAAACAGTACTGTAGAGAAAATTTTTAACTCATGGTGAACCTTTGTAGAGTTTCTGAGACTTTGTAATTCATTACAGGAGACCGCCCCATATCTCTACTTGTTGGTTTGAGCCAATGACATTATGATTGGTAGTCCACAGCTTACACAACAGTGCAACTAGGCCTCCTTTGACTTCTCCTACCTATTTTTATCACAAGGTGGAACTGTGAGGTTAGTATTCATGTCTCTAACAGGTTGAATATCTGAGCTAAATGCACAGCTTGCCTCTAGTTTCATTCTAGATATTAATTATAAAAAATAAATAAAGTCCTTAAATTTATGTTTTCTCCATTATATTTGCTTATGGATCAGGGTGTCAGCACCTAAATAATTGAGAGCTGATGCTTTCAAATTCAATTTGTTACTTTCATCTCCAGTAATTAATTGCAGTGTTGCCAGTGTCTCATATAAATGGCCACTTATTTTCCATCTGCTTATCAGGAGTGTACTGTTTGAACCATGTCATCCGCTTTTTGTTCTAAACTCTGAAAATAGTTTAGATTTAGTGAAGTATTGTTATTTATTTTATCTATATTTATTTTATGTATTCTATTTTAGGACTTATATTTGATATTTTCCATTTACATGCTTTCAAACCTACTGTGGCAGTCAGTCATCTATTCATGATATCAATTTCATGATTGGGATGTAGGGGTGGAGTCTGGCCTGTTAGCCTGGAGATAGCCAATGAGTAGCTGATGAATCCTCTGTGTGGGCATGACTTTCTCCTGAGAATTCTGAGAAGTCTCATAGTATTACCCAATTGGAGAAAAGAGACTTGACTCTCAGTATCTGGGTGTCAGTCTCTGAGATGATGAACTACTGACAAGACAAGATGACAGCATGCTGATTGATCCTGATTCCTGAAGAATGGAGAAGCTGGAGGAGAAGCCACATGGACTTGTCCTGATGGAACCAGACCTCTGGGCCTGGAGAACCCACAGAGAAACCCTTGCCAGGGTTGAGATGCCCTCACCACCAATGGATACTGCTGACAGACCCTGAACCCTGGAAACAAGGAACGATGGAGAGACCCCTGTCAGTGTCGGGACATCTCTTCTGCATAAGCTTCGTGAGTCGGAAGGAGATTTTATAGGCTGGTATCGGCATATGTGCTAATATCGGACTTATGACTTTGGGCTGGCATAGGGATCTTGCAATGTCTGTTTTGATAATGAATCACAAGTTATCCCTCTTGACTCTGTTATTCTAGACATGTAAATTGTATGATTTTCTGATAAAATAAGTCAATAGCAGTTCAGTTCAGCTCACTAGTACTTACATTATTCATCATTATATTTTTCCATTTGATTTCTGACCATTTTCAATATTCCTAGAGTCATACTTAATGTATTCCAAGTTCCAATTATTAGCAAATTTTTGCAGCTTGTGATTCCTTATCAAAACAGACATTGCAAGATCCCTATGCCACCTGTGACAGGATTATATCAATCTTCATTGAAGAAAATTCAATCAATACAACTATTAATCAAACTCATGCACAAGTCACAAAAAATAGGACAAAATGGAAGAATTCTCCACACAATATTAGTCAGAAATTGATTAAACATGCAATTGCGATGCATTGATAACTATTTGTGATTGGGATGCATACCTTGTAAACAAAGAGAAAGGACCAGCATTTGGAAAATATGAACTTGATTGTAGAAATGAAGATGGAGACACATGATAGAAACTAACAACTTGTCCATAGAAATATTTTTTCAACATCAAAACAGGTGACTCTATCTATGGACCTCTCTAAAGGGAATTCAAAGAAATCAAATTGACTACATGTATGACAAGAGACAATTAATAAACTCAATATCAGTAGTTAAAACCAGGTCAGAGACAGACCGTGGACTGGATAATCACTTATTCACATGTGAAATCATGATAGAGGTGAAGAATATTAAAATAAATCCATAAGAGCCAAAATGTGAACTTGAATCTATCCCAACTGAATGTCAAGAGCATCTCTCAGAGACAGCTTTGATGCATTGAACACTAAGGGTCAAAAATCCTAGGAGCTCTGGGAGGGTATCAAAACCATCATTCGTGAGGAAAACAAAAAGTCCATAAGATGACAGAAAACAAAGAAAATATCAAAGTAGATGCCAGAAAAGACTCTGAAATTTACTCTTGAGTAGCTAACGTAAGTGGAAGAAATGATAATGTCAAATAGGTAATTAAGACAGAAAGGTTCTCCCTTGCACTGAGTCAGACACTTAGAGCAAATCGAACTCTCTAGCATGGGAGGTCACACTGTGTAAGGCAGTAGCTCATGGGCAGCAGCTGAAAGTGGATCCATACTCGCATTCCCTCCTCAAACCAACAGGAGAATTGCATCGTTGGGAAAATTAATGTCACTAGCACAAGTGCCTTATACCACAGGGACATGATTAACAAAGTTGTATTTTTTGTTAATATGGTTTTTGTTTTCCTGCTTTAGCTTTTTTTCTTTAATTGTCTATTCTTTTTTGTTTGAATGTTTGTTTGCTGGTTGGTTTCTTGCTCATTCTGATGTAGTTGGCACTAGGGAGCTTGATTTCATCATAAGAATACAGCCAAAGTAAACCTTAGTCATGTCTGTGCTGTGTACAAGCAAGAGGATTCTGGGGTCCTGTTTAACTCTAACCCCAACCCAAGAACACTTAGTTCTGACAGCATGGCCATGCTCAGAACCTTCATCAAATGATCGCTGAAGATGAGAGTGCTAGAGCAAAGCGGGGTAAAGAGAGCAGACAAATGTCTGGCTCTCGTTCAGAATAGTGTCTGGGTCTTAATGGTTTGTATCCAAATAAGCAGTCATTTAAGTGAGTAGTCACCTAATTAGTGGAAAAGCACATCAACTTAGGTGATCCAATGATGGCAATTACAAAATACAAATGTGACAAAGGGAAACATGTCTGAGCTAAAATTGTGAGCACCCAATTTGTGGAGGGCTATAATATATAACGGGAGCAAAACCCCATCTGCATAAAGCTAGTGACATGAAGCCCCTTGCAGAATTTGTTTAGGCAGAGACAAAAGTATGGAGTAGTCTTACTATCAAGCATACTCCAATGTAAACCTAATTTTGCTGGATCAAACGTGATACTTGGTCACTTGTCCTCTCTCTAGACCCAACCTATATTGGTTCTAGGTTCAAGGATCTCTTGTCCTGGATTTTTAAATACTGATGGTGATCTTTTCTGTCTTAAACATTATTTGCATTTTTGTCTTTCTATTGCTATTTGTATATATTTCAAAGAAAGATGGTCCATTAGAATACTCAAACTACAGACCAATATCACTGATGTTATAGGTAATAAGAATTCTGTTGAAGATCATCAAATGGTTATAGTATTGCCATGATAATAAGCTACCAGAAGTTCAGGGTGGTTTAGAAAAGGACATGAAATAATGGATATAATTACAGATTTCAGATGACTCTCGGTTGAACGCACAGAATGCTGTAAAGATAGTTTCTTCTATTTTATTAACTATGCCAAGACATTGGACTATGTGTATCATGATCACTGTGGATAGTTTTAATAAGAATGGAAATCACAGAACACTACATTGTGCTTATATGGAACAAGAATATGGATCAAGAGGCAGCTGTAAAAACAGAACAAGGGGACTGAGCCCCAGTGGCGTAAGTGGTTGAGAGCAGGACTGCGGCCCATGGACTTGGTGGTTCAAATCCAGCAGCAGCTTTCAGAAGCAGCACTGGGTAGCACCCACAACCACCAGAGGCAGTGATGCCCCCCCCAAAATAAAATTCAGAACAAGGGCATATTATATGGAATATGGAATAAGAAACTGGTATCAGGATTGGAGGTAGACTTTTTAACACCTTCATATAGGCAGATAATAAAATACTACTTAATGAAAGTGAGGAGAAATTGAAGCACTTGATGAATGGATCAAAAATTGTAGCTTTCAATATGGATTAAAACTCAATATAAAGGAGACTAAAATCCTCACAAGTGGATAGATAACATTTTGATAAATATAGAAAATGAATTGAAGTTTTCAAGGATTTTGTCTTGCTTGGATCCACAAGTGCTTATGGAAGCAACAGTCAACCATTAAAGGAAGCATTTCATGGGGTAAATCTGCGTGGGACTCCTTTAGATTTAGAAAAGCAAAAAGGCTACTTTGAGAACTAGGTTTTGTCTGACCTAAGCTGGGTATTTATTTCAATTGCCTCATATGTATTTGCCCGGTGGGCCTTACTTAAAAAATGATGTGTTTGATTGGGGGTATTCAAAAGAATGTTGAAAACACCATGGCCTGAGAAAGAGAAAAGCAAATCTGCCTTGGAACAAAGAGGGCAGGAGTGCTCCTAAGAGGCAAGGAGGGCAAGACTTCAATTAATATACTTTTGACACAGTCTCAGAAGCAATTGATACCTGGATAAAAACAGCATGCTTTGTAGAGGGGCTCCAAAAAAGAGGAAGAGCCTCAATGAAATGGAGTGACACAGTTACCACTACAATGGATTCAAGCCCGGGAACTATAGTGAAGGGGGGGTGGTGGCCCTGTTTCCTTCTGCTGTGCGTCATGTTGTGATGGGTCAGAACTGACTTATTGGAACCTAAGAACATGAACGACATAAGTCACATCAACAGACCTGTTTCCTCTACCATAGATGCAATTGCCTAAAAACCACATGGCTGGAAGGCTCAACTTTAGAAAAAGACTTGGCTTCTGGCTAAGAAGAGGTGCTTCTATGGACCGATTATTCTATTCTTACTGTGGCAGTCATGTGCTTATGTTAATTTTATAATTGAAATGTAGGGGTGGAGTCTGGCCTGTTAATCAGGAGAAAGCCATTGAGTAGCCGATGAGGCCTCTATGTAGGCATGGCTTTCACCTGAGACTCCAGGGAAATCTCACAATATTTCCCTCATGAAGATGAGAAGCTATCTTCCCCAGTTGATGGGAATTAGTGAGAGAGATGATTGACCACAGGCAACACAGAAAGGTGGCACCTGGAAGGTTGGAGTAGCCGGTGGAGAAACCACACGTCTTAGCCCTGATGAAGACAGACCTCTGAAGCTGGAGCGGCATGCTGTTGATGGACCTGAGCCCTGGAAGCGAGGAGGCATGGGGAGACCCCTATCAGCGCCAGAATTCTGCACCCACTGACCTGTGACTTCCTGAGTCGGAAGCAGACTTTATAGACTGATTTCGGGCATATCGGTTATTATTGGACATATGACTTTGCACTGACTGGATTGGGATGCCTTCTTAGGGTCACATTTCTTTTGTATATAAACTCTTTCCTTATATCTATATGTGTGTCTGTGAAATTTGTTCCTCTAGTCTATCCGGACTAACACACTTACTATTTACTGACTGTAGTTTTTTGGTAACCTATTAAATTCACAAATAAGCTCCAAATTTGTGAGTTCTGCTGAGAATTCAAATATTGCAGTGAAATATCTAACCTAGATGAAAACTAGAGTTTTAGGAAGACTAATTAGAATTCTCATAGGGTAATGAAAGATGCCATATTGAAACATGCCTAAATTCTTTGTCTTTTGACAATCAGTCTTGGGTTAATGTGGCGTCCATTTCCTCTCATCCTTTAGGTAACAAAAATTATTTCAGATAGGACCAGAACACTATTTTCCAAAGCTAGATTGGAAAAGCTATCTAATATGCAAGAGCCTATGAATAATTCGACCAAAGAAGTAAACTTTGAGAAAACCCCCCAAATGTAAAAAATTAAAAACACTGTGTATTAGTCAGGATAGATTAGAGAAGTATATCCATATATGTATAAGAAACAGAAACTCATATGTGTATAAGAGAGAGTTTTATATAAAAGGCAATTGTCATTTAAGAAAGCATCCCAACCCACTATAGTCCAAGCCCATAAGTTTGATATTACTTATATATCTGATACCAATCTATAAAGTCCTTTTCAGACTCATGAAACACGTACAGTGACACCTAAGTAGACAATCACAGGCCAGTGGGTGGAAAGTCTTTGGATCCAGTGTCCTGGTAAGCATCTCAGCCCTGGCCGGGGTCTTCCCCACATGCCTTCCACAGTTCTCAGGGCAGCATCAGGGTAGGTTCATGTGTGCTTTCCTCAGAGATGTCTTGCAGGGAGTCAGCCTTGTCAGTAGAAAGTCTTCAAGGGATTGAGTAGAGTGAGACAATGCCTCCTGTCTCCATGGAGGAAAATAGGAGTTCTCAGAATTTATAGAAGGCTGTGTTTACACAGATATCTCACTGGTTATATCCTGATTGACAGGCCAAACTCTCCCCTTCCTCATAGTCTTCTCAAATTGACACAAGAGTATGTAACAACCACACACTGTAAGGAAAGGAATGATGCTTATGATATCTCTGATGGCTTTCTTAGTAGATTAGGTACAGAAAAGGGAAGAATGAATCATGTTTAAGATAAATCATCATAAATGTCTACACTTAAAAGAAAAGGAAAATAAAGATATTTCAAAATTCTACAGAGTACATGAAAGCTGTTATAAAACTAGACAAAATGCAATATAGGTGCAGTTGGGATAGCTAATAAGAAGAAAAGATGAGAGAAAACTAAGGAAGGAAACAAGGTGTTAGGAAGGGAGGAGAGAAAAAAGCATGAAGGAAAAAAGAGGGGAATAAAAGAAAAGAAGAGAAACAATAACAGATAATTATTTTCCAAAATTGTTTACAGACAACAAATGACATCACTAGAAATCTAAGAGAACACCATGCATGATAAAAATCAAGATCTAACACACAAGCATATATTAAAACTACAAAAAATTAAAGACAAATAAAAATCTTAAAAGAAGCTGAATAAGACTATTCAGAACCAAACAAAATGAAAAAAATCCACCTCTTATAAAAAATAGTATTACATCACTATTATTTTTAAAGTTCTTTCAAGAAATAGAGCAAACTGAAATACTTAAACTTAAAAATTTAAATTTAAATTATTAGAAATAATATATCACTAACCAAGAATCCAATTGAACTAACTGACCTGAAAATACGAAAGAGCAAAAATATTTTAAAACACAAAAATATGCAGGAAAGTTTTCACCACTTGCAAGAATAGAAACAAAGTTGCTTACCAAATATATAACAGAATCATGTACATGAAAAAAGAGCATTTGGAAAGAAAGACAATGGTATTAGATATTTCTTTTTCTTATTGTACCAAATGATATTTTGTTTAAACTAAGAATATCAATAAAATATTGAGTTAATATACATTAATTAGGCCAATAGACATTTTCATAATAAATTTCCATGGAAGCAGCAGTCAAAAAATAAAATAATGTATTGTATTAGGCAAATCTACTCTAAAACTTTTCTTTCTGGTGTTGAAAATAAGTCACTCTGAGGATTAAGTTGTGTCTGACCCAAACCATGATATTTCCATTAGACTCATTAGCACGAGGAAACTGGGCAATGAATAAGGAAGACCAAAGAAGAATCGAAGCACTGAATCATGGTGCTGGTGAAGAATATTGGGCTTCCATAAAAATGAACCTGTCTGTCTTAGGAGTAAAGGGAGAATGTTTCCTAGAAATGAGAGTGAGGAGACTTTATGCGGCAGAGTCTGGCCATGTTATCAGGAGAGAGCACTTCCTTGTGACGGATGAGTACAGAGAAAGATGCAAAGGAAGTTGATGCAGGGGTTTCAAAAATGAACTCAAATAGCAGCAGTAGTAAGTAAGCTGGTGCAGGACTTGTGTAAACACGCAGTCTCACTCACTGTCAGTTCTTCCTTGGAGGTCCTGGTGATCAGTTACCATAGTGATTCCATCAACAAGGTTTAATCATGAATATCAATTTTTAAAATTATATTTATTCAAAATATCAATGAAACTATTTTTTTTAATTTAAAAAAATTTTTTATAAATCTCATGAAACCACACTTTCCATAAGTTTAGTCAATGGATGTTGGTAATTTTTTACTTGATTATGCTTAATATGGGTGCATATGCCCCAGGAATGGAAGATTTTATTAAAGCAAGACCTCATGCTTTTGTTATCTCATGTCCAAAAGGATTTGTAATTGATTATATCGTGTCTTCAATGTGCTTGTGTCATAAAAAAAAACTGCTTAAATGCTTCCTGTTGCAAGGATGAAATAAAATTTTATTGTAGAATTTTTCACCCTTTCATAATGAGATTGGTTGTTTAATTACATTCCATTTTTCACTATATATACTGTTGTCAATACATAGCATTTTTCTTTTAATGAAGTGTAGATTTTAAAACCCTGTGATCACAGTCGCTTTTCGTTAGGACAGCATAATCATCTCATAGCAATCTCCAGAGTTTCCTTTCTCTTCTTATTTTGGATGCAATGAACCTCCTAGGACTTTATATTACATAACTCTTAAATTTTTGCCTTTCTTTCATGTGCACTTATATTTTCTCTCATATTACTACACAATTTTAAGTAAGCTTACTCAGCAAAGAATGCTTGTCTACCTTTATGCATAAAATTCCTTCAACAAGGAGTATTCATTCAACACAAAAACTTGTATTTTCTCAAGAAAGTGATATTTAGGGACTTGTTTTCACTTACATTTTTTCTTTCAAAATGCCATTTCTGTTTCATTTGAAGTCCAATAGATTGCACAATCTGAATATAGCTTTCATTTTTTAGCTTTTTTTAAGTTTCATGTAATGTGTGTGTGAATTAGGTGGAAATTTACATTTCAAATCTTTAGGAAGAGACAGAAATCAAATTGACTACATGGGAAGAGACTGAGCTCTCCCCTGAAAGTATGTAGTGGGCATAATCCCTAACCATCACAGAGAATGTCTTCTGATGGTGATGTGCTGTGAGGCCCCGAATACACATGCAGCTGAAGATACCACGGTAGTGTGGAAGGCAATCATTTCTTAAACCAATTTGGACTTTCATTCCACTTTCTTCCAGCAGCAGAAAGTAGGCCAGTCAATTTTAAACTGTCAATTGAATAATGTACTTTCTACATTAATCATCTACCATCTTTGCAAATGTCCCCTTACATGTTTTTATTAAAAAAAAAAAAATAAGATGAGTAACACTGCCAAGTAATATGTTCTAAAACTTTGCCAACCAATAGATGTTGCTGTAACCATGTTATATATAAAAGCTCACTAATCCTGTTTTTTTATTAAAAAAAACACCAACAAATGAATAAACAACAGCAAAACTTATGAGGCAGTTATTAATGTTGTATGTATTTACTAATGAAGAAACTAGTGCTTGGAAAATTTGAACCGTTTTGTTGAATGTTTCGGAGATTAAAGTCATCTAGTTAGGCATTTTTTTGAGTTGTATAAAGTGTTAGCACACTCAACTCTCAATCAAAAAGTCTCAATATTTGAATTCATCTGTAAGTACCTCAGAAGATAGACCTAGACATCTTTTTATGATGACTCAGCTATTGAAAGTGCTATTCTTTTTGTTAGGCACAATTGAGACAGGTAAAATATATAGGAAGCATCATGACAACAAAACAAAACACTCCTGGTCCTGTGCTGTCCTCATGACCAATTTTATGGTACCATGGTAATATTGTAATAAACATGTATTCTCCACGAATCAGAATAGAGTGAATAATAATGAGTATTTGGCACAAAGAACCTACAGATAAACAAGATTTTTTACCCTAAGATACTTTAAAAGGTAAAAGGAATTTTAATTTCTATATACTTTATATCTCATATTATGAACATAATATATGATATTTTAACATAAACTTATAATGGAATAAAGTATAAAATGGTAACTAAATAAATGATACTGGGTTCAAGGATTTTAACAAGCTAAGCATATTTATGAAGCTATGAAAAAATCTTGTTTGAGTCTCTCAGAGAGCCTATACAGGTTTTCACTGTACTTATGGGTATTTGCAAGGATGAAGAATCTAACAAGGAGAAGCTGTAATATTGATCTACAGAAAGAGATCAAAGTAGTGCAAAACCTAGGCTCAAAAATAAAACAATCAGCCTGAATTTATCTTTAACCTATATATATGTATATATATATCCACAAAAGTTTTTTGCCAGAGTGTTAGACACCAATATGGAGAGGGAGTATAGGATGAGTCACTTGAAAGTCAGAAAACTAGTTGGAATTAAAAGGGCCAAGGTCAGGGTTTATAGATAGAGGGGTCAACAAGGAAGAACAAATCTATCCCAAAGAGACCATAAACCTCAAACTAAGTGCCATCCAGTCAATTCTGACTCATAATAATGTGCTAGGACATCAGTAGAACTATACCTTTGGGATTATGAGACTTGAAATCTTTAGCACATGGCCTTATTGTTCTTCCAGAATAAATTCAAAGCTAGCAGCTTAATACATAATATACCACACCAGAAGTGCCCCTTTTCAATCAGACCCCCAACTACAAACCCAACTCACCATCATGAGTCATGGAACAAGGGACATCATTTGTGATGTCTGATGGATTCTGGATAATGCCATGAAGATACTTGTTTATGATTGATTGAGTAGTTCAAGGAATCCATCTATGCAGACTATAATAAGCTATGAATGGCCTTGTGAAGCAGGGCAATTACTACACACATCATTGTAGTCATGTGGAACTTGGTGCAAACAGAACAAGGGGTTCAAAATTAAAATTAATTAATTTGCCTGTGAGTGTTGTATTCTTTCACCACATGTATTTAATATGTAGGCTGAACAAATAATCAGAATAGCTAGATTATATGAAAAATACGGTATCAAGATTGGAGGGAGAATATGTTTTAAACATTACTAACATTAATAAATCTTCATTAAAAGTTGGAGGGAGTCTTATTAACAATGTCTGATATGCAAGTGAGAAAACTTTGCTGACTATAAGTGAGAAGAAATAAAAGCCTTATCTAGCTCTTGCAGATCAAGGATTGCAACTGTCAGTATGGCTTACCACTCAATGTGAACAAAAATCCTTACAAATGGATCAATAGGTAAATATTCTTCACAAGGCCATTCATAGCCTATTATTATCTGCACAGATGGATACGTATATATACATATATCCATGTGTTTCTATGTATATATATATATATATATATATATATGCACACATATTGATGGGTTGAGACAGAGGCACAGAAGAAGACAGTTGTTAGGGATGAAATGCAAATATATAGGTTTTATTGGAGGAAGTGAAGGACTTTGGGAAGAGAAAGGACAGCAGGGAGAGACAGACAGATAGACAGGAGCATTTTGAGCTCCTGGGCAGTCCCGAGGCCAAGAGTTAGGCCAGGGAAGCCGCAACCGGGCACTAGGACATATATAGGGTCTGAGCTACAAGCATGTGGGCTAACAAAAGAAAGCGGAAGTTTCCCATGCTGCATTTGCAAGTTTGGATTGGGAGATGACCTCTGAGCAATCACCTTGTTTCACAGACTTGCTTCCCAGAATGTCAGAAGGGGAGCACATGAGATGCCAGAGGCAGGGGTTATAAAGTACAGCAAATTGTTCATCTCCTTCTTGGGAGGCCGGTGCAAAGGGGTGCAAGGGGCTGCTTGGTCCAGGGGGCTGCCTAATCCGACCCCGGCCTATACACATATATACAAGTGTATATTTGTATATGGTGTGTGTGCTGTGTTGTATGTGTGTTTGTGAATCAGGGAGAAGTACCAGACGGACAGAAGAGCCTGAACTGTAGTGCACTGAACTTCCTAGATCCAGGAAAAACATTGACAACAGAGCAGTGGGAGAACAACTGTGAAAGCACGACCAAGAGCCACAGCATGAGCCAGAGGAGTGGACTTCCAGCCGCAGAGCAAATGAAGCTAAGTATTTGGAGTTTGAGGAAAGACTGTGAATGAAGTATGACAACTCGGGACACTTAATTAGGGAACTAAGTTTGCAGACTCATAGAGCTGGAGCGGACTGCCTTCAGGTTGAAGCGTATGGCAGAATGCTTAGGGAATTTATTGGAAGCTTTAAGAGAACTTTAAAGCACCACTTGAGGAGGGCGGAGGCCAAATCAAGAGACTTAGGGCCAAAGAGAGACCTACCTGCTGAATAACAAAGAAAGCATTATCCTGACCAAATAGGCAGGATAATCTGCAACCATATCTGAATTATAATCTATTATAATGAATTATAATCTATTCATTTCCTCAATAAACTCCATATTGTGAACATTGTAGGAGAGTTCTGTGTGGTGATGACAATGAGTTATAGAATTCAACTTGAAGTTGGAAATTTCTCTAAGAAGAAAAATTGGTATCAGAAATGCAGTAAAAAGGAATGGAGTAGGTGAAGACATATCTGTT